>ML103928.1:16552-288897 GCA_003697995.1 Taxidea taxus jeffersonii
GCTTGTTATCTGTGTCCAATTTTCCCAGTTTTGTAAGAACACTAGTCCCCGTGTTTGCAGTGGATTAGGAGCTCATGCTACTCCACCAGGGCTTTGTCTTAATTACATCTTCAAAGACCCTACTCCCAAGTCAAATTCTAAGGTCCTGGGAGCTAGGACTTTACCATTTGAAGTTTTGGGGGACACAATTCAACCCACAACAGTTGTTATGTGCAATACACACTTAAGGGTGCAGAATTATCATCTTATTTATTTATATAGTATGGATTCATTGGTAACTACTTTGTACTTATGGTTATGATCTAATATTACTGTATTTTGTTCCACAGTTTGGCCATTTGGATCACATTCGTTTGGATCCTATGTCCCTTTAACATACTCTTATCAGTGGTTTTTATTTTTATTTAAAATTAATTAGCATTTCCTTACTTTCTGACACCACAAAGTGCCCCAGACTCACCTTCTATATTTCCTGCCCCAGAGTTATTATCAACCATTCTCCGAGATCTCCAGGAGCCCTGGATCCTTCCATTGAGAATGCTTTTAGCAACCGAGATAGGGCACTAGTTGTGCCCTTGCTGGTGAGTTGCTTCTAGGTCCTTTCAGCTGAGGAAGAAAGGAGCTGCATGTGTATATACTCTCCTACATGCACACACACGTACACCCACACATCTGTACATAGTTCCATTATGTAACCATTTGAATCTATATTCAGCTAAATGAGTTCCTTCTAATGTCTCGGTTACTTCGTGGATCATCTTTGCCTCTTCTCCTTGCTTATCTGTAATCTCCTACTAACACAGTGAGAAACTTGGCACCTACCAACCACCATCCATTCACTTAATTGTCCAATCTTAGTATAAATTTATTGCAGGCTTTCATTTACTTTTAATACACAGAATTATTGCAGTATAAATATTTATAAGCCAATCATAAATATTTAAATATGCAAAAAAAATCCCACACAGTAATAGCTTATATTTCCTAGGAATAGCTGCAGAACTAATTGATGAAATGTAATTTCTCCTCTGGATCATTGTTAATGAGGACAGTTCCATTATTGAAGTGCAACTGGCTTTCTGTTTAATGTAATATGTTAAGATATGCACTAGACCAATTAGAATAAATGATATAAACATCAACTTCATGTTTTCATCAGAGTAGTAAATGATAAAGTTTGTATACATAATCTCCTTCTCTGCATATATGTTATTTGTATTCATAAGTTACATATACATGTGTATGCATACTCTACATACCCTTGAACATATTTAATAAAATTTCAATAAATATTTCACAAGTAGTTAAATGATTATTGAGTTTCTAAAATAGAGATACAAAAGTAAGAGCTGAAAGGCAGTTTCAGTATGTTAAATGTCTTTGATTATAAGAGGGGAAGAAAGCTCTTGATGCCAGAGGTTTGTACTGGGAGAATTTCAAATATCTCAAATATATCAGAATGTAATATTTTTTCTTTGTTCATCATATACAACACTGAATTTTTCCTGCCCATTATATATAGTATGTAACATAGTATTTATCAATCATGTGTTTCTTTCCTTTCCTTTTTTATGTTATAAATCTAGTTTGTTTGCTTTTTTAAGAATTTTTTAAAAAATTTATTTGAGAGAGAGAGAGAGCATGAGGGGGAGGAAGGGGCAAAGGAGAGGGAGAAGCAGACTCCTGGCTGAGCAAGGAGCCCGACGAGGTACTTGATCCCAGGACCCCAGGATCATGACCTGAGCTGAAGGCAGACACTCAACTGACTGAACCACCCAGGCACCCATAAATCTAGTTTTAAATGCCGATGTCTGCTTGCTTCAAGGACAAACGAAAAATCGAAGTTTGTGAGAAGGTACAAAAAAATAAATTAAAAACAAATGGAGTTGGGGTTCCTGGGTGACCGAATCAGTTAAGCATGCCACTTTTGATATCAGCTCAGCTCATCATCTCAGAGTTGGGACATTGAGCCCTGCATCAGGCTCCTTGCTGGGTGGGGAGTCCCCTTGAGTCTCCTTCTCCCTCTGCCCCTCTCCTGCCTCTCTCCCTCCCTCCCTCTCTCTCTCTCAAAACAAGCAAACAAATAAAAAACAGGAAAAAAATTAAGTACAGTTAATATACAAAATGCACTAGTTGTCTACAGATTTGGACCTAAATTTTCCACCAGTCACCATATATCAGACGTCTCTTTTTGCACTGTTTCAGAGTCTCTCAGCCTCACTTGTTCCTTGTCCCAGCTGCCACTGTAGTGATCAGCTCTGCATAGATCTGGACTGACTTCACACAGATGCAACATGACAGGCCCTGGACGAAAGCCACACATTCTCACCTCCCATCCTGTGGGATTCCGTGTTGACATTGCTTTGGGACATTAACTCTGAAATCTCATCACTGTCCTCAATAAAGAAGAATGGCAATCTGTTCCCTTTCAAAATTTAATCCCTGCTGCCACTTTTTCCTTCTACTGCTCTTTTTCTTAACAAACTTATACATCTGTGTGTTTACTGCATTATGGACACAGCATCAGAAATCAAAGGAGAGAGCCTACCACTCGTGAGGCTCTAAGACTCTCATGGAGAGAATATGGTAATTCATTACAACAGTAATACAGCTGGTAACAGCATTTTTTTTTAACCTTTTTTATCTATTTTTATCTATTTTATTTTTTTAACCTTTTTAAATCTATTTTATGTGTCTTAAGAGTTGAATATGAAGTAATGGAGAGCCACATAGATGTCAGGGAAAAGGGTAGTTACCCTTGGCTGAACAAGAAACAAGGGATTTATTTATTTTTATTCTTTTCTTTTTTTATTATTTAAGCTTTTTTATTTAAACATATAATGTAACCCCCCCCACCCTCTCCCAACCCCTCTCCCCCCCACCCCCCTCAGTTTGTTTTATGACATTAAGAGTCTCTTTTGGTTTGTCTCCCTCCCGATCCCATCTTGTTTCATTTTTTCTTTTCCTACCCCCTTAGCCCCCACCCCTGCTGCATCTCCACTTCCTCATATCAGGGAGTTCATATGATAGTTGCCATTCCCTTCTAATCCTATCACAGAGAACTCATTTTCTTAGTCTCCTTTGTCACCAACTGACTGCTTTTAAAGTAAAACTTAAGTCCTGCTGGTCCTTCTGACAATACCCTGAGACGGTAAGGGGGTTCTTAATGCAAACTGGAGAACAAAATAAGAAAAAAAAGAGAGGAACATTAAGACTTCCTCCCAAACCATTCAAAGTAAAATTCAGGCTGTAAAACAATGATGCTTTCCCTCCAGTGGGGACTTTATAACCTTTTATTCATTGGAAATTCAATTAAAATGTGCATCTCTCCTGTTTCCTGAAAAATTTAATTTGCATCTTAACTTGCTACTGCTGTGCCCAAGATTTTCAAATCAAATATTAAAAATGAACTTGTCAACTCCAGCAGCTTTATGCTGTAAGCTAAACACTTCATAAATTCTCTTTCATTTTGTAGTCTATTAAGATACACTTACAAGTGAATGGGTAGTGTCTTAAATTGTTAATAGGTAAATTTTACAATGAGTTTTAAATTAGATTTTCTCTTCTTACTCACTAATCCACCTCATTTCCTGTGTGTATTTTTGTCTTCATGCCCAATTCATGATCTCAGAATCCCAACAGAAGCCATTATGTTGTTTGAATCATTTCAGAAGTCCCGTAGTCTAATATCTCATCAACTTGGTTTTTCTCTTCCAAGTTTCTGAACTATTTTAGATCTACTTAACCAACAAGGCAAAAAAAAAAAAAAATCAAAATTTGTTAGACATGTCTGCCTTTGAATAGAGAAATTATGACCTTATTATTCCTTGATAAAATATTCACAATTATAATTCACCATGGCTTTTCTTTTTCTTTTTTCACGTATATACTAATTTACTGTAATATTTGTTATGTCCTCTGTATAAGTTAGAATCACCTTTACTTGCAAGTGGGAGAGATGGTTAGATCCTGGGGCTCCTTCAGATTCTGAATCTTTTGTTGTCTCTTCTGTTCTGGTGCTTTGCAAACTGGCTACAAGAAGCCCTGTATTCATATCTTTCAAACTTGCTAACCTCAGTGGGAGGATCATCTTTCCAAATAGTCCTTAAGAAAAGTCCACAAAAGGCATATCTGTTTGGTTTGGATCACATGATTCTTAGAACTAACTAGTCTGGTCAAGGCTCCACAGAGCTAGACCTGGGCCATAGGAATATTTGCTATGATTCCACAGAACTCCTTAAAATAATTTTTCACAGGAAAAAAAAGGGCGGGGGAGATTGTCACCAGAAAAAGGAGGGAGAAAAAATACTGAAAAAATAAAAATAATGGCAGTTTCCAAACTCTGTTTACTACTCTGTTTCAGTCTCTTCTCACACTTGATTTTAGGTTGCCTTCTCCTGGATTCTAGAATTTACTATGTTGCATTGCAATAGTTTTTATATTTCTGGCCCTAGTCAGACCCACAACATCCTAAAGATAAGATACCAATATTATTACTTTATAAAATACACATTGTCATTGTTTCATTTTTAAAGTCGAATCCAGGATTTGGTACTTAGTAGCTCTTCAATAGATGGTATTAATTATACTAAATAATTACATGTGTTGGTGTTCTTTTATCTTATTTTTCACCCTGTATAAGCCCTTTTTTCTTGTATTTCCTTTAATTTTTTTAAAAATATTTTGTTTATTTGAGATAGAGTGGGAGAGAGAGAGAGAGAGAGAGAGAGAGAGAAAGGGCACAGGAGTAGGGGTGAGAGGCAGAGACAGAGGTAGAGGGAGAAGCAGGCTCCCCACTGTGCAGAGAGTCCAAGGCTGGTCTCCATTCCAGGACCCTGGGATCATGAACTGAGCTGAAGGCAGATGCTTAACCAGCTGAGCTACCCAGGTGCCCCTCCTTTAATTTTCTTTTCATTTCATCTGCTTCTCAAATCCCTTTCCTAGGAAGCCAAGTGAAAAAATATGTAAGTTTAATAATATATTTTATTTACAACAAACACTTTCATGTTTGAGAGAGGAGGACCTCTTGGGCCAATAAACAGAAGAAGTAAAATTATAATAAATGTAATTGTTTTGTTCATGAAGCTAACTCAAAGATATCTAAAATCTCTGATCTCTCATTTCCTCAAATTCATGAGAATACTTTGGTTTCTTGTTGGCTTTACCCCTAATCTCCAGTACCCCTGAGATTACTAATTGCCATTCTTACTTAAAATGGAACTAATTTTGATTGTGTAGCCTTATGATGCATCTTTTGTTCTGGAATTTTAGCGTATTTTCTATCTTATTGGCTGTTTAAGATTCACATATATTGTTATTTAACTCATTACAGGTCCAAAGCTGTTCTCACTCTTATTAAACCCAATGAGATTTGCTACGTTTTGGCAAAGCAACATTCC
Organism: Taxidea taxus jeffersonii; assembly: GCA_003697995.1. NCBI lineage: Eukaryota > Metazoa > Chordata > Mammalia > Carnivora > Mustelidae > Taxidea > Taxidea taxus. Next base: position 21,952 of record ML103928.1, read on the forward strand.
AAGTCTTGTCCCAAAGTTTTAGGGCTCTAGCTTGGTCCTGGGGCTGTTGTAAGTTTGAGGTTACTCTGGATCAGGCACCAGATTAGGAGATATATTCCAGAACATCACAAAGAAGGAAAAATTAGTATCACTTCTTATGCATTCACTTTCCTATACCAGTTTTGATTAGTCAGTTCTTCATTCCTGTGTTGTGCCATGTTTAAGTGATTTTTTTTTTCCAGTTACTTTTCTCTAGAATGTCTTCCTGGGCTTTTTCTCCCAAGTGACTTCTGCTCATCCTTACATTCTCCCTCTTTACAAAAATTTTCCTAACCTCTAAAATAATAATGATAAAAATAATAATAATTGTTACCATATTGTATTCTTTTTATTTATTTTTTTAAAAAGATTTTATTTATTTATTTGACAGAGAGAGATCACAAGTAGGCAGAGAGGCAGGCAGAGAGAGAGGGGGAAGCAGGCTCCCTGCTGAGCAGAGAGCCCGATGTGGGGCTCGATCCCAGGACCCTGGGATCATGACCTGAGCCGAAGGCAGAGGCTTTAACCCACTGAACCACCCAGGCGCCCCCCGTATTGTATTCTATAACATCACCTTGTATTTACCATTTTATCACTAGTCATAATTGGACATTTAAGATTAATTTTTTGTTCCCTACTCTAGTGTAAATTTAATGAAACATATCTTGTTCACTATTGAGTACCCAACCCATATATGGCATACAGTAGACTTCCTACCTGCTAGGATTTTTTATTATCTTTGTTTTATTGTATTTTATTGTGGTAAGAACATTTAACAAGAGATTTACTCTTTTAGTAAATTTTAAGTGGACAATACATGATTGTTGACCATAGGTACAATGCTATATAGTAGATCTCTGAGCCCATTCTTGCTTATATGAAACTTTATGCCTATTGATTAGTAACTACCCATTTCACCCTCCTTTAAACCTCTGGCAACAGACATTTCACTTTTTGATTCTATGAATCTGACTACTTTCAATACTTCATATATATGGAATCATGCGGTATTTGTGTTTCTGTGACTGGCTTATTTCACTCAACATAATGTCCTCAAGGGTCATCCATGTTGTCACATAATGTCCTCAAAGTATGTCCACGTTGTCATATACTGTAGACTCTCCTTCCTTTTTAAGTCTGCATAACATTCTGTTGTGCTTATCTACCAAATTTTCTCCATCCATTAATCTAGTGGTGGACATTTCAATTGTTTCTCCATCTTGGGTATTGTGAACAATGCTGCAATGAATGCAGAAGGTGCTAATATCTACTGGAGATCCTGATCTCAGTTGCTTTGGACATATACCCAGAGGTGAGATTGCTGGATCAATCATGTGCTGGTTTTGTTTTCAAGGTTTGAAGAACCTCCATACCATTTTCCATTGCAGTTGTACCATTTGCTTTCCTACAGTGTGAAAGGATTTTAAATTTCTCCATATCCTTGCTAACACTTGACTTTCTTCTTCTTTTTTTGATAGCAGCCTTCCTTACAGGTATGAGGTGATTTCTCATTGTGATTTTTGACTTGCAATTCTGTAAAAATGATGGGTGATGTTGATCACCTCTCCCATTCCTATTGACCATTTTCATGTCTTCTTCGGAGAAATATCTATTCAAGCCCTTAACCCATTTTTAAATTGGATTATTAGGCATTTTTTGTTTGTTTGTTTGTTTGTTTGTTTGTTTTTTACTATTGAGTTATAGGAGTTACTTATATATTTTGGAGATTACCCTCTTATCAGCTATATTGGGTGTGAATTTTTTCTCCCATTCCATAGGCGGCCTTTTCACATTGTTGACTGTTTCCTCTGCTGTGCAGAAGCTTTTTACTTTGATGTAGCCCAGTTTCTTTATTTTTGTTTTTGCTTTCTGTGATTTTAGAGTCAACATCAATGAAATCACTGCCAAGACCAACTCCATGAAGATTTCTCTATGTTTTCTTCTGGGGTTTTAAATTTTCAGGTCTTATGTTTAAGCCTTTAATCCATTTTGAGTTGACTTTTGTGTATGGTGTATAATGGGGGTCTAATTTTATTCTTTTGACTTTGGATATTCAGTTTTCCCTGAAGAATTTCTTTTTTTTTTTTTTAAAGATAAATGTCTTTTTTAATTTTTTTAAAGATTTTATTTATTTATTTGACAGACAGAGATCACAAGTAGGCAGAGAGGCAAGCAGAGAGATAGGAGGAAGCAGGCTCCCCGCTGAGCAGAGAGCCCGATGCGGGGCTTGATCCCAGGACCCTGAGATCATGACCTGAGCTGAAGGCAGAGGCTTTAACCCACTGATCCACCCAGGCACCCCATCCCTGAAGAATTTCTTGAGACTGTTCTTTCCCCATCACGTATTCTTGACATCATAGTTAAGGAACTGATTTACCTGTTCTGGTCCTTTGTGGTTCCATATGAGCTTCAGAATTATTTCTTCTATTTGTGTAAAAAATGTCATCAGACTTTTGATAGGGATTGCATTAAATCAGTACATGGCTTTGGGGAGTATGGGTATTTTAACAATATTTGGTTTTCTAATCCATGAGCATGGAACTTCTTTCCATTTGTTTGTGTATTAATTCTAACCAGATTTACGCTGTTCCAACTCATCATTTTTCAGTCAAATATAAACAAGCTCGGTGGTAGAAATCTTGTTTCTCTTACTCATTATTGTATCCCCCAGAACCCAGAACTTTGCTTGGCCCATAGTATAGCCTCAGTGATTTTTTTTTTTTTTTTGAATAAGTGAAGGAACCTTTACTGCACATCAAATAATAAAATGTCTTCGCATTGAAGAACCAGTTGCTGAGCCAGTGGTGCCCTCTGGTGACCAAAAATCATCATCATCATTATTATTATTTTTTAAACCAAGTGATAGGCTTTGGACTTTTGTGTCTAGGACTTCATATATAATTGGGGGTTATCCCATAAAGATTCACTTAAAAAACCCTAGTGTAATCATAGCTGTGTAAGAGTAATATTTATGTGTATTACTTCATAGTTTTCTCAAGGTTCTTCAGAGAAACAGAACCAAATATATTTATGTATATATATACCAGAACCAAATATATATATATATATATAATGCCATTGGCATATTCAAGGAAGAGTAAGTAAGCTAATAAGGCTAAGAACAGAATGATGGAGAAAGAGGTTGTCAAGACTGGAGATAATGTCAGGAGACTTGAGTTTTATTTATTTATCTTTAATAAACACCAGAGGATATTTACCTAGCATAACAGTTGTTTCAAAAATGACTTTGTTAATAAGGTGAATAGGGGTTGGGGTGTCTGGGTGGCACAGTTAAGCATCTGCCTTTGACTCAGATCATGGTCACTGGGTCCTTGGATCGAGCTCCATGTAGGGTTTTCTGCTCAGTGGGTGGGGAGTCTGCTTCTTTGTCCCTCTGCCCCTCCCCACTGCTCATTTTCTCTCTCATTCTCTCAAATAAATAAAATCTTTTTAAAAAAGTGAGTAGGGGCCAAGACTTGTGAATTGGTTAGAAACACTATAGAGGAACTGGCCATCACACGGATAGCAAGCCAGCAGCAGTTCATATGGTTCTAATGACTTCTGAATTTTTATTTCCAGAGCCTGGTATTCAGTCACTAATTTGAATCTGGTTATTGCTTACGAGTAGATAAACAGACTCCTGTTTGTAGCATATTGTTACATTTTCTTCCAGAAGAACTTTCATGCTAAGCATTTATGAGAGATGGAATTTCATTGAGGTTAAGGGAACAGGTTGCAAGGTGGCATAACTGTCTTAGCTCCTGTTTGCTAATAAACATTGGTATGTGTACAAAATTTATTCTAATGATTGCTTTGATACACGGCACATGTCTGGAAGGAAGTACTTAGCTCCTACCTACAAAACTTAGATGCTAGGATTCTAAAATGAAGCTAGCAATTATGAGGGCCCATATTCTCTGAAATCAATTTACAACTTAGACCAGTTTTACTGTTTTCCTTGGAAGTCCGTTTCAAATTGATGATTTTGAATCTACCTTCTTCCTTGTATATACCATAAAACTGTATATGAATGACAATATTATAAGGCATGGATTATTTAATGGAAAGAGCACTGCTATGAAAATCAGAAGACAGAGCTTTCAGTCCCAAATCTAGCATAACTTGATTGTTTATACTGATAAATTGGTTTATCTCTTTGAATCTCTATTTTTCTGAAAAATGAATTTCCTTCAGACTGTGAAAATCTTTGAGTCTATACGAAACATATAGATTCTTATCTCTCTGGAGGGATTCTGTTAGGGACTGAATCAGTTTCCTTCCCATAATTCATATATTGAAATCCTAACCTCCAGTGTTATTATATTTGGGGATAGGGCCTATAATCAAGGTAATACAGGTCAAGTGAGTGTGGCTCTAATCCTAAAGGACTGGTGCCCTTATGAGAAGAAGAAATGAGAAGAGCTCCTTTCTCTCTGCAAGTACTCAGAGAACCAGGCCACGTGTGTACACAGTGACAAGCGGGCCCTTTACAAGTCTGGAAGAGATGTTTCACCAAAAACTACCATAATGGCACCTTGATCTTGGACTTTTAGGCTCCAGAACTGTGTAAAAGTAAATTTCTGTTGTTTAAGCCACAGTGTGTGTGGTATTTTGTTATGGCAGCCCTAGCTGACTAACACAAAGCATTGCACAGGATATATCATCTGGGAGGTAATGCCATTCTAATAGAAAAATATGTGACATTCAGAGTCAGAAATGGAGCCAAATGCTGTGTGAAGTTGAGCAAGGGACTCAATTTTTCAAAGGTTCAAATTCTTTTTTAAAAAAAGGTAAGGGTAATAAAACTCAATTTATTGGATTATTGTGAGGTTTATTTTTTTTTAAGATTTTATTTATTAATTAGAAAGAGAGAGAGCACGAGTGGGGTGGAAAAGGAGAAGCAGACTCCCTGCTGAGCAGAGAAATGGATGCAGGACTCGATCCCAGGACCCCGGGATCATGACCTGAGCTGAAGACAGATGCTTAACCGACTGAGCCACCCAGGTGCCCCTATTGTGAGGTTTAAATGAGTAAAATAATTTAAGGAAATACTTTGTAAACTGTAAAGAACTATTTAAATATACTGGTTTACACCACCCAACCTGAGAATCTGCTATTTCAGAAAGAAAAAAATAATACCTCCTTACAGACACTAGCTCAGATCTCTTCAGGCCATTCTTGGGCAGGAAGCTCCACTCCACCCAAGTGCCTCAGACTAAGAGGACAAATAACTCCAAGGACATATAAACAATTCCCATCCACAACTTCTTTGAAGTCGAGTGTATAAAAGACTTTCCTTTTAAACCAATAATTCTAAGAAAGTAATTCTATATGGGACAACTTTCTCATTCAGTTTTTTAAAACTTTACTGAGCAGTAATTGACAAATATAATTGTACATATTTAAAGTCTTCACAGTGAGGGCTCTATCTATATGTATATAATATATTATGGAATGATTCCCAGGATTAAGATAAGTAACATACCCAACACTTCACATAGTTAACTTATTTCTTTTGTGGTGAAAATTCTTAAGATCTACTGTCAACAGCTTTCAAGTATATAATATCATATTATTTAGTACTAGTTTATAATGATTAATTAATAACTACAATATTAGTTAATAACAACCAATGTTACTAACTGTAGATTCTCAGAACCTAGTCTCAGTTTTTGATGAAGATGATAAAGGAAAAAGCACAGGAATCATTTAAAAAGCTAGTTAGCATATTTAAGGAAAAAAATCAGTTATCTATTTAATAAATCACTAGTACAGAAGTTGGTTCTGTGTTAATTCCTATGGGATATCTTCCTTGTATTTTACAATTATGTGTTCTTTTAAATGTGATTTGGCTCTCATTATACTTTTAACATATTTCTGTCCAGTGTGATTTAATTATGAGACTGGAAATTGTTTTTTCCAAAAAAAAATTAACTGAGATAAATGTTTTCAGAACACAGATAACTTTCTCTAGGGTCTTTATTTTTTTATTTTTATTTTTTAGATTTTATTTATTTATTTGACGGAGAGAGATCACAAGTAGGCAGAGAGTAGGCAGAGAGAGGGAAGCAAGCCCCCTGCCGAGCAGAGAGCCCGATATGGGACTCGATCCCAGGACCCTGAGATCATGACCTGAGCCGAAGGCAGCGGCTTAACCCACTGAGCCACCCAGGCGCCCCTCTAGGGTCTTTATTGAAAAGTTACTCTATTTTGTTGCCAAGGACACTAAAATTGCTGGTTGACCAGTTTGTCATTCCTTTTCTAATGAAAAGAGGCAGCCTAGAGACTTCCTGGAAAATGAACCAATATGAATGGGAATAGTGGTTTAAAGTCTTTCTGCTGAACTATTTAGAACATGACAGAGACCCATTACAGAACAAAAACTGATATAAAATGTGTTAAAAGGACCTCATATTATGCCTTTAACATAATTGAATATGTTACGGAAATAACGTATGCCAATGAAGGGACAGAATATCAAACTGTAGAGAATTGGATTATCCCCGTGTTATTATAGAAACTAGGGCAAATTATCTCCTCTTTACTTTTAAAGTCAATATGTCATTTATTCCATTAATAAATATACGTTATGAACTTTTTATCCATTTAAAGTTCAGAAACCAGAATATGTTAAAGAACGACTAGTAGCTTTGTTATTATAGAAAATCATGGGGATCCTGGGACTTAAAAGTAAAATTCCCTCAGGGGTAACCTATCATTTTAGGGAAAGAAAACTCTTTGAAATCTGTATTAATTCAGAACTGCTATGTATGTTTCATCACCAGGCTTTGATAGTTCAAATGTAGGGAGAATGGGCCAGATGTGAAAGGAAGCAAATGAGAGAAGGAAAAGAGATCCAATTATGCTATTGCCTAAGTAAAGCAAAAAGAAGAAAACAAACTTCAGTCTAAACATATCCACTGTCATCTAAATAGAAAAGATTTCAGTCATATACTTATTATTTTTAGTTACAAAAGCAGTATCTGCTCTTTATTAAAGAAATAAAGCTACAAATGATGGTCTTTTGATGTGTCAACTTGGCTAAGCCACAGTCCCCAGCTATCCATCAAATGCTAATGCAGATATTGCTCTGAAGGCATTTTGTAGATGTGATCAAAGTTGATAACAGTTGATTCTAAGAAAGGTATATTATTCTAGATAATATGCCTAGGTTTGATCCCATCCATTGAAAGGCTGTAAAAGGAAAGTGGAGGTTTCCCTAAAGAAAAAGAAATTCCACCTGTGGACTCTAACTTTAGCATATGAAGACTTCCAGTTTAACCTTCCTGATATCATGACCAACAGATTTTTTACTTGACTTACCAGCCTTGATAGTTGCCTAAACTAATTCCGTACAATCAATCTAGTATTATATACCTCTTAATGGTTCTGCTTCTTTGGTTGAACTCTGACTGATAGAAATTTTGGTGAGGTTAGAGGAAAAGGATATGAAGGATGAGTTTTCTGAATTGGTTCTGGGTTTTCTGGAAATAGCTCCCTAGCTGACAGATTTAAAGGCACTAATGACTCTATTTCTAGTAGGAAAGAGAGCATGACAGTCCAGGACTTGATGTGGTACGAGAGATATATGAAATATTGCCCCTAGATACTCCTAATCAAATGCCTAGGGAAAACAACGTTCTGGGTGAGGATCCATTTGCTATTTCAGGACATTGTAGTCAAACTGAGTAGTAAATGGGATTGATTGGTTGCCCCTAATTCTGCTGGAAAAAAAATAGAAGAAGGAAAAGGTGAACTCAGGGCTTCACATTCTTAGCACAAGCTCTGCATAAACTACTTGAAAGCTTTCATATCTTCCCAGAAAGAAATTCTTGTCTACTGCAGTTGCAGGGGAGTCTGGGTGGCTCAGTAGGTTAAGCCTCTGCCTTCAGCTCCGGTCATGATCCCATGGTGCTGGGATCGAGCCCCACATCGGGCTCTCTGCTCAGCAGAGAGCCTGCTTCCCCCTCTCTCTATGCCTGCCTCTGTTTACTTGTGATCTCTGTCTGTCGAATAAAAAATAAAATCTAAAAAAAATTTTTTTTCTAAAAATCAAACCCAAAGTCTCATCCTATAACTGACTGAATTACAATGCAATCTGAATTCCCAACAATTTTTTGTTAAAATGAGGGCATTGGTTAGGAAGGGTGAGATCCTAAAATTTGAAATGGGGTCATATAGGGAGTTCCTGATAGAGCCAGGGATGTTGAGCCTCCAAATCTGCCCAGTCTTCTCTTCTAGGAAAATCAGTCCCTTTTTTATCTTTGCCTAAAGATAGGCAATATCCTCCCTGAGGCAGTTGCCTAACAAGGCACTGCTGACTCTTCTCAGTATGTACCACCTACCACCCAGCTTTGATTATAAACCAATCATTAAATTCAATTCACAGAAGCCCCTAAAGGTTGAAGTAGAGATTTTGACCCAGGAGGAGGTTCACTATACACCAAAAGACACCTAGGATTTTCCCCCAATTTATGCAGACAGAAATCTTGAAAATGTGTATAAGAATGGATCATAAGGGCCTGAGATCATGATGGAAGAATATTTGGTTGAATTAGGCTAAATTGACTGATATGGGGCCAGTTATGAGAGATTCTGGATTCCAAGTTTTAGCTTAAGGAGTTAGAAACGTTCTAGGGGTGCCTGGGTGGCTCACCCTGGGTGGGTTAAAGCCTCTGTCTTCTGCTCAGGTCATGATCCCAGGGTCCTGGGATCGAGCCCCACATTGGGCTCTCTGCTCAGCAGGGAGCCTGCTTCCCCCTCTCTCTCTGCCTACCTCTCTGCCTACTTGTAATCTCTGTCTGTCAAATAAATGAATAAAATCTTTAAAAAAAGAAAAGGTTCTAACTTAACCTGAAACCTGGACTCAAGAATGGCCTGTACTAAAGGAAATTGAAATGCCAGAACAGTCTTGGTATACTTTAGAGGAAGGTATCCAATGCTCTCTAAGTACTACTGCTCTATTTTCTTTCATACTTTAAATTTTATTATTATTATAAGTCAATTAAGTATAGAAACAAAATAATTTTTATAATCAAATTATTGACAGGGTATCAGTCTTTTTATGTGAGCCCAAGTATGTTCCTTTTCAGTCTAAAAGGTATAGAATTATTAAATATGTATACATTAATAACACATATAACTGTTAGAGGAAATTATGGAGAGGATGTGACCATCAGTTGACCTGCAAGCTGACCAAGGCTCCTCATTCCCACCACTGACCTTGGGGTTCTGCACACCATTCCCACAGTGGAAGCCATTTCAAGAACACAGACTTAAAAGAGCCATGTGTTGTTGAGACCATTTGGGCTGAATATGTGACTGAACCCAGTTAAGACCTCCATATATACTTTTAAAATTCTGGCAGATAAGGTGGAGATCTACTCATGGCTACCCAAGAGAATCTTTGTATGTAAATTCCCTTGCCTGTTAAACCTGTGGTTTACCACTCTGGCATGGTCTGCCTCTTTCTTTGGTCTCTCTTTGCCCTCTGTGTATGGGGGCCAGTTTTGAACCAACAATGAATTAACTCAGGAAGGTTGGTATCTCTTTTGATATAATTTTTTTTTAAATCCTGTATTTGGTAACGAAAAGAGATTTCAAATTGTTTTGAGTTAACAAAATAGTTATCAATAAAATCTGAAAAATATCTCACTTAGGAACTCCTCTTTCCCTCCTCTTGTGAACTGAGATAGTCCTCTGAGAAACACCAATTTAAAAGACCTCATAATTTGAGATTCTCTTTACTCCTCCTCTCCCCCCATTCTTGTTCTCTCTCTCTCTCTGAAAAATAAATTAATTAATTAAAAAAGAAAAAAGAAACTAGGAGCATGATAAGAGACAGCACAAAAGCACAAAATTAGACTCATGAGAATTGAAAGTTACATAAATAAGGTAAAAAATAAGCTTTGATTTTCTGAGACAAATGTATAGATGCCACATAATAATTCTCTCCCCCATTTGAAAAGCTAACTGTATATTCTAAGGTCACAGTCTTCAAAACCTATCAGTTCTCTTCTTTCTATTACATTTAACACATTTTTCTTTTGCTTTTTAATATAGCATAATATATTTACACATAAAAATATAGCCATATTGCACAATGTTAAGTGATAAAAGAAAAAGAATTGTATAAGAAATTAGAAAATAGAATGCAGATTAACTCAAGAAAATGAGATAAAATATATAAAAAGTATAACAAAAATCAGTTTATAAAATATCCTACAGAACTTGAAATGCCATTAAACTTGAAAATTTAGATACAAATGGGAAAATTTCTAAAAAAATCGTACCAACCTGACAAAAGAAATACAAATATGAAAATCCCAACAATATTAAAAGGAATAATCATAGAATAATCTTAATAGATAAAGAATAGGTATTTGATTAAAGGCAGCATCTGTTCATAACAAAAAACTTTGATAAATAGAGAACCAAAGGAAACCTCATTAATCTGACAAGGTTTATATTCAAAATATGTATTTTCCATCCTTTTTGTCATCTTGTTTTGGTATGGTTATTATATCTATTTTCTAATTCTCAGTCAAAATCTCACATATGATTCATATTTAAGCATAGTCTTAAAAAATATATATATATAATTACTTTAAACTTTATGCCTGATAACTATGGCTCTTCTACCACTTTTCTTTTCCCTTTGATTATCAATCCATGACCAACCTCGTGTATGGAAAGTTAGAGATAATTCTGGGGACCTGGATTAAGATAGTATATCTTATTGAGAAGGGATTTAGGTTTGTTTCTGACAGGTGACCACGTTAGACACTCGAGCCAGATCCAGAGTCTGAGACTGAGAACTGGAATTTTATCCTCATTAGGACACTTCTGTTTTGTAACTGTAGCCCCTTGAGGCTCAAATGAATGGCATGCCTTTTTGATAGTCTTCCTCTTTATCAAGTCCTGAAATTGTCTTGATGTATAACTATTTTGAAAGCTCTGCTGGGCCCCTAATCATTTCAGAACAAGTGTTTGTAGGAAAAAAAAAATGGCTATAAGCATGAGAATCAACTTTCTAGTTTCCTATATTCTTTCAGGTCTTGCCTTTTAAAATATTCTATGCCTTGGTAGATCTCCAATGCATTGGAACAAACTTTTAAAAATATCTTGTTTAGCTTTTCCTGATGATCTCAGTGGGAAGATTTGTCCTAATTACCTACTGTGCTATTAGCTAAAGCTAAACTCCCATTATATTTATTTTTAAGTGTAATTTGTGTATTTTGACACAGTGCTAGATTTTCTATTTATAGTAATGATGCAAAGTTTCCATTAAGATAAATTCAGTGAATAAAATGGAAGTCAATTTAAATAAAAATACAAAGTAAACAGTATGTATAGGAGTTAGACAAACATGGTAAAGGCATTAAAGAGTGCCAGTGAGTGAAGTCTTGGAAACAAAATGAAATGATCTATATTAAATGAATAGTTCAGTATCTTCCAAGTTTTTGCTATCTAGAGATGTCTGCCTCCTTTTCAGGAAGTCATCCTCACTGGTTAAGATCTGTTCATGGACTCAGTTTTCATAAAATCCAAGTTCCTGCTTTGTTCCTATGCCCAAGCTCCTGTGTCCAGTTTTGGTTTCACTCATTCAATATTTGTTTAGTTAGTTAGTTGTTTATTTATTTATTTTTACTTCAAAGTATTTTTAGTCATTTATTTTTTTAAGTTTTTAATTTTAATTTCAGTACAATTAACATACAGTGTTACATTAGTTTCAGGAGTACAATATAGAGATTCAATACTTCTATACATTACTCTGTGTTTATCATGATAAATGTACTCTTTAATCCCCATCACCCATTTCACTCACTTCCCTATCTACCTCCTCTCTGGTAATCATCAGCTGGTTCTCTATAGGTCAGATTCTGTTTCTTGGTTTGTCTCTCTTTTTTCCTACGCTAAGTAAACATTTATTTAAAATCCACTGTGTCAAGACATTTATAAAATGTTGGTGATTTGGTGCCTAATCTCAAGGTGCTCATGAGTTATCTGATGAGATAGAAAAATGAGCAAATTGCATTAGTGTTGTAAGTGCAACAAGGGAATCATGGACAAGAAACAGAAGTTGCACAGGATTGGTATGATAAACTTTCTCTTGGGGTGGGAAGTTATAAAAAGTTTTTTGGGGAATGTGGGGATTAATGTGGGGTGGAGTCTGTCTGGTATAGCAGAAGGAAAGTGAAGAGAGTCTAAACCAAAAATCAGCACTGGGGGACTTATTAGAAAAGAGCTTGAATAAATGCAAAAAGGTAAGTAGCAGTTTGGTTTAGCAGTTTGGTAACTAGTAGTTTGGTTCGGTAACTGAAAAGAGTCAATTATCACTGATATAATACTTGAGAAAAGGGAATAGCAAGATTATTTGGTTAGAGAGAAAAGCAGGAGAAAGGTCACCAAGGAATACAGAGACTTTTCTCTATAATCAACAGAGAGCCCCACATGGGGTTAGGTAGAGCAGTGTCATCACATGTTTGTACTTATCCAAGATCATATTGGTGAACTAGAAAATATGATTTCAGTATCAGGGTGAGAATTAGAATCCACACAATAGGATCATCACAAAGTATGTCATGAAATTTTAAGACTCCTTTTTCACTGAAATCGTATCTTTGATTGGGGTTGCAACAATAAACAATTCTTTAAGACCTCAACATATACCATTCTTGTTCACATCAATATTTTGAGGTATACATTGCAAGATAAGAAACTAGAACTCTGTACTTATGGCTCTAATTAGTAGCCATCACAGATAGGTGGAGATTAAACAACGAGCTACTGAACAACCAATGAATCAATGAAGATGTCAAAAGAGAAATGAAAAAAAATTTAAAAATCAAAACCTTGAGATTTATGGAATGTACATTTTTTTGTCTTTTTTTTTTACTTTATTTAAGCTTTATTTAAACATATGATGTAACCCCACCACCCTCACCCAACCCCTCTTCCCCCCACCCCCCTCAGTTTGTTTTATGACATTAAGAGTCTCTTGGTTTTTCTCCCTCCCGATCCCATCTTCTTTCATTTTTACTTTTCCTACCACCTTAACTCCCACCCCCATTGCATCTCCACTTCCTCATATCAGGGAGATCACTATGCAGCCATCAAAAGAAATGGAATGTACATTTTAAACATATATGTTAAACTTCTCTCAAATTAAAAGTTCTTAACTTTTTAAATCATAGAACACAAAACAACTCAATTTACTGAATGGCAAATTCCTATATTTAAAAGGTAAAAAACACATTCAGAGTGAAGCTAGTTTTTTAATATCGACTGAAATTGGTGTGGGGAACATCAGTTAGCAGTTTGCTGTCATTGTACAACATGCATGTCTGCAAAGTGTTGTCACATTAAAACATAGGCTCTTAAAACTAATTTTTACTACATTATATTAATAACAGCATAGATGTTGACTCCAATTTTCCAGATATCATTTTCTTTCAACCTTCTTATAATATTATACATTAACTGGGAACAGGGAGCAGAAAAGAGATAAGTAAAATGTTAAGAATTTATTTTTTATATTGTTATCACTGAAAACCCTTCTTTGTTCACTTCTCAATTCTCACCATATATATTTAAAACTACTTATAATTTTGTTAAAATAAGAAGTTTAAAAACAGAATCTTCCATAATATATTTACTCTGAATCCTCCCCGTTAAATACCTGTGTGTTCTTTACTTCATGAATAAAATCTGAATAAATTAACTTAATATCGATAGAATTCTAGATCAGGATATTCCTTCTACTTATTTCAGTGACAATGGGCTACAAATGGTATATTAAAGTACAAATTCACTAAAAATTATGCCTAAGATTTTAGTATTAGAAATAATATTAATCTACCAACAAAGAACTTAATTAAAAATTTTAATGTACTCAATAACCTGGGTTATTGATTATTTTTTTAAATTTTAGGTTCATGGATCTATCTTTTTTTTTTTTTTTGAGTCTAGTTGGCACACAATGTTACATTAGTTCCAGGTATACAATATGGTGCTTCAACATCTCTATAAATTACGCTATACTCACCACAATTTAGCTACCATTTGTCACCATGCAATGTTTATCACAATACAACTGACTATATTCCCTATGTTGTATCTTTTATTCCCATGACTTTCATTCTATTACTGGAGCCCTTTATCTCCCACTTCCCTTCACCCATTTTGCCCATCACCCTTGCCATGTTCTCTCTGGCAACCATCAGTTCTCTGAAATTATATATCTGATTCTTTTTGTTTATTCATTTGTTTTGTTTTGAAAATAATATGACATTTGTCTTTCTCAGTCTGACTTATTTCACTTAGTTTAATACCCTCTAGATCCATCCATGTTGTCACAAATGGCTAGATGTCATCCTTTTTATGGCTGCATTATTTATATGTATATATATATATGTAATATACATATATATATATGTCATACATATCCTTTGTTCATTCATCTGGTGATGCACACCTAAGTTGTTTTCATATCTTGGGTATTGCAAATAATGCTGCAGTAAACATAAGATTGCATATATCTTTTTAAGTTTGTGTTTTCTTTGGGTAAATATCCAGTAGTGGAATTATTGGATTTATGGTATTTCTATTTTTAAATTTTTTTTTTTTTAAGATTTTTTTTTTTAAGATTTTTTTTTTATTTATTTCACAGACAGGGAGAGATTACAAGCAGCCAGAGAGGCAGGCAGAGAGAGAGGGGGGAGCAGGCTCTCCACTGAGCAGAGAGCCCGATGCGGGGCTCGATCCCAGGACCCTGGGATCATGACCTGAGCCGAAGGCAGAGGCTTTAACCCACTGAGCCACCCAGGTGCCCCAGGTATTTCTATTTTTAATTTTTTGAGGAACCTCCACACTGTTTTTTCACAGTGGTTGAAAACATTCTTACCAACAGCACATGGGGGTTTCTTTTTGTACATTCTTGCTAACACTTGTTATTTCTTTTTTATTTTAGTGAATATGTTTTTAAAGCATAACTTTAAAAAAATAAAAATAGTATGTAATGAAGACATAACCAAATCCATTAGGACAGGGGCGTTTTCAAAAAATATGAGTAGGAACCCCCAAATTTAATTCAGTCACATGCTATTCTTTTTCTATTATTATTGTTGTTGTTATTAGTATTATCATTATTATTATTTTAAACTACGATATAGTTAAAATACAGTATTCTGTTAGTTTCTGGTATACAAAATAGAGATAACATGTACTATTATTTTAAATAATGTTCACCAAAATGAATACCTAGAACATTAAATACTGACAGCTAAAAGATGCTATTTAAACTTATTACCATTCATTGATTTCTAGAGCCCTTAAATGTTTGTTTTTAAACATTTTACCTAGTTTTATAGATTTTTTCTGGGGAGAGGATGTCACAACATCCTCACCCTACTGTACTCGACATCCATCTCTTCATATATATATTTTTAAGGCCAAGAAGATAATCACTTTCTGTTCCAGTATTCTTCTGCTGGCATTGAATACTGGATCAGACTGGACCATCAGAGGCTATTGCCAATGACCAGAGAAGAGATTATGTTGGCTTAAACATGGGCAGCAAAATGGAGTAGGTCTGGATTCAAGGAAGTTTCAGAAGTACAATCAGTGGAACTGGGTTATTAGATATTGGGTATGAAGAAGAGAAGAATGAATATTGTCTTTAGATTTCCAACTTATGTGGCTGTGTAATCATTTTTCTGGTTGAAAAAAAAGTATCTGTCTTCTGCTTATGCCAGGAATTATGCTAAACATTAGGGATGCCGTGATTATTAACCAAATGATGCTATCTCTATCGTCGGCTTGCATGTATCAGTGGTGCCATCAAATAAAACTGGGTAGCTGATAAATCATAATTATTTTGTTGATGTGATTCATTGGTCAGCTTTCATCAGAAACCCTTCATAAATCTCGAGGTACTAGCTATCAAGCAAGCACATAAAACAAAATTATAAGAGACAGCAATTATTTCTTATTTCCACATGGGGGCACTTTTAAACTCAGAAACTTAGTTCTCCACTTGTCCAAACCTCGAGGTTGTTAACAGAATGGGAACAAGAATGATTGTGGATGTTTGCATCAATTCTCAGTATTTGTAAATGTCTTCTTTTTGAGAAAAACAAATAATAAGCATTTTTTCCTCAAATTCATTGGCAGATATACTACTGTCTTTTGGAAAATACACAGTCTCTCCCTCCCTTATTTTTCTTGTTATTCTAGAAGTATTGTACAAAGAAAAAAATTGGTATAAGTTTAGCTTTTCCCTTTCCCATTTGCTCTTCAATTGTTTAGAAACCTAGAAGGGTAACTGAGAGCTAGCATTCATATGAGTTTCTATTCCCCCCGCCCATGGCCTAAAACGTTATAGTTAGTAGACAACTTTTGAGGAAAATGTGTAAAATTTGAGCATTTTGGCAAATGCAAAAAGTTCTTTAACCTTGAATTCTAACTTGGAGGAAAGGAACACTATTCTTACACTTTAGCAAAATTGTAAGCCCTTAAAAGAAATAAATTATGAAATAGTAACTTTCCATTAAATGTGTTCATGTATTCATTTCTAGCCATAATATGGAGAAAAAAATTACCACCTATATTCACAGATACAAAAAATCTTCATCATCATCTTATCCACTCTAGAGGAAGTGTGTGTCTTAATTATTATTTTGTAATATCTTTGATTGGTAAATATCAATGCTATGAAATTATTTTTATTGGGTGATTGATGTATATTTATTTGCAGAAATCATATACTGTGATTTTTTATGACGTGGTAACCTGTTCTGTCCTATAGTTAATCATTTAAGTATAATATGCACATATATATTTTTAATTTTCTGAGTTTTTGTTATGCTCTCATTCTTCTCCATCCTTAATTTGGAGGTAGGAGAACAGAAAACCACTGGAGAATTCTTGTTTCCTCTGAGGCTCCTATATGTGCCTTTTTCAGAGTTTTGAGTGAATTGTGAAAGTTATGGAAATTGACTATATCATGTTCACCTTCAACAAACTGAGGAAATTAATTTTGCTATATTTTGACTCTAAAATTTTGTGATTCCATTCCATACTACTCAAAGCATGCTTGGCATTCTTTTGAAATATCTTCAGACTAAAGAAAATATTTTTTCTTTAAGATTTTATTTATTTGAGAGAGAGAGCATGAGAGAGAGAGAGAGAGAGAGGAAAGCACAAGCAGAGGAGGGATAGTGGGAAAAGCAGACTCCCCACCAAGCAGGGAGCCTAATGTAGGACTCAATTTCAGGATCTTGAGATCATGACCTGAGCTGAAGGAAGATGCTTAACGGACTGAACCACCCAGGCGCCCCTAAAGAAAACTCTTTTGGAAATCTTCTGTCACATAAAATCTTGGAGAATTAATGGAATTAAGCCTTCATAATTTTTCAGAGTCAAATATGGCAAACGGGATGAAGGAGTTCTTCCACATCTTATTTATTATCGTGTTTTTTTTCTATCCCCATGCTATTTTTATTTTATTATTTGTTTTTATTTCTTTTATCATTTTTTCACCTGATACTATAAATAACTTTTAATTTTCAATACAGCTTCTCTTCTTCCCTATGAGACAGTAAACACTTTGAAGTCAAGCACCATTATGCTGATTGATTATAAATTCCCTGTAGTTTGCCTAAACATTTTTAATACATTCAAATGCATCAGATACTCTTCAGATTTTATGTAATTTTGAAAATACTCTTGGAGACTATTTACTGACTTGGGGTAATCTGGATTGATAGCTCTCCATGCATAAAGAGCAAGTGGCAACATGGGATCTCTCATCCAGCACCATCATCCCCCAAATTCCCTTTGCTTTGCTTATGTATCCCTTTCTTTCCATATTTCATGTCATGTCTCCCACTTACTCAATTTCCTCCTTTGTTTTCTTATGGCTTTCCTCAAGGAAATAAGGGATAATAAAAAATAAAAAATAAATAAATAAATAAATAAATAAAAAATAAAAAAAGGGATACATGGGAGGTAAACTTTTCTAGAATGTACATGTCTTGATAATATCTTTACGTTGCCCAAAAGGATGTTTAATGCTTGTCTTTAGCGCCTATTGTCTTGCTTTGCATCTAGATTCTTACTTCTCTCTATTAAAGTTTATAGAATCATCTCTTGACATTCTTTCTTTCTTTCTTTTTTTTACAGGTTACCAGTGCCTTGAGTTAGGTATACTTTTCCTCAACATTTATGGAGATTTTATGAGTTCTTTCAAACTGAAGATTTATATTCTCCAATTCTTAAAAATATCCCTGAAACTTTTTTGATGATTTCATGACATTTTTTCCCCTTGTTCTTTATTTCTGATAGCCTAATGAAGGATTTTCTGGGTTTCTTCCCTTCTTACCTTCTCTATCTTTTTTTAAAAACTTTTCATCTTTTGTTCTACTTTCTGGCAGTTTCCCCTGACTTTATACTTCAAGGTCCTATTAAGTCTTCTTTTTCTACCATTATATTTTTAATGTTTAAGGCTTTTGTTCTCTGAATATTATTGTATTCTCTTCTTTTTAATGGATGCAATACTTTTTCTTATTTCTCTCAGGATATTAATGGTAGTTTTATTGTTCCTTGTCCTTTTTTTTTTTTTTTTTTAACTTCTCGCAGGTTAGTATCATTTGTTCCCTTCTAATAGCTCCTTCTGGCTGTTTGTTTTGTTCCTGTCATATTTATATTTTTTTTCCCTTGGGTATTCAATGACTCTTACTGGTCTGTTTACCTTTAAAGAAAAGGCATTAAAATCTTGTTGGAGCATGTAGGGAACTTGCTGCTTTTTGCTTTACTTGAAAGTGATCTGCCTTGACTGTTATAGTGTAGCCAGGAATAATGTCAACTGTTCTACACTGTCAAGAGCTTAATGAAGCTATTACAAGGTATTGCTGCCCTGGCATCCAATTTCTTTGACCAAACAGCCTACAGTAATCTTAAACTGAGCTCATCATGTAAACATATATCCTAGATAGCAGCCTATAGAGTTATAAATGATGTAAGTTCCTGATGTGACTTTCCCAATACCCCTTGTGATCAATTGTCTCTTCTGTCCCTATGAGATTTACCAAAACCCCATCTTTTGTTTTTAAAAAATTGATGGATCCAGGCTTACCTGGGAATACCAAAACACTCCACCTTAACAGATTCTGTTAAAGGCATGTGACCCAGATCCTGCCTCTCTGTCTCTACTCTACCTTCAACTTCCCATGTAGCCCCTAGAGGCACATTGGGTACTTCCTCTAGGACCTGAGAATAATAATAATGGATGGTCCTAGAGGGTATTAAGGTAAGTGAAATAAATCAGTTAAAGACAGACAAATACCATATGATGGCACTTATATGTGGAATCTAAAAAGAAAAAAAGAATGAACAAAAAAACAGAAGCAAGCTCATAAATATAAAGAACTGGTGGTTGCCAGAATGAAGAGGACGGTGAGATAATAGATAAAAGAGGTGAAGGCATTAAGAGGTATAAACTTATAGGGGCGCCTGGGTTGGCTCAGTGGGTTAAGCCTCTGCCTTCGGCTTGGGTCATGATCCCAGATGGCTTGGGTCATGATCCCAGAGTCCTGGGATTGAGCCCCTCATCGAGCTCCACATCGGGCTCTCTGCTCAGCAGAGAGCTTCCCCCCTCGCTCTGCCTGCGTCTCTGCCTACTTGTGATCTCTGTCTGTCAAATAAATAAATAAAATCTTAAAAAAAAAAGAGGTATAAATTTCCAATAATAATAAAATTTAAGCTTCTTTGCATAGTGCCCAATGCAAGTATTTACTCAATAAATGTTAATTTTTATTACAGATGAAGAAATATATGTTTATAATATAAACTCAGAAGAATACAGGTAAGTGTGAAGGACAGAAGCCCTATACAATCCAAAGGTAACTATACATCATTACTATTCACACACGAATAGTTAATATTTTCCCTTTGGTTGATTAGAATCTTCAGTGAAGGATCTTCGAGGTCATGGGAGGAATGTGCTGGCAGAGCTATAGTAACCTAGTTGGAAAGACAACTGAGAGTGTAGTATTCAATATGCAATTGTCTATTTCCATCTCTTTCCTTTCAGTACAGGAATCTTGATTGCACCTGTGACTTGTGTCCCTCAGTTCACAGTACCTTTGTTTTACCTTCCTTATGAAATAAAATTCCAGTCTTCTAGAAGTGGATCAATAGTTACCCAGGTGCAGAGAATAGATTACTTGGAGGGATACAATTGATTTTTATGCAGATTTATTCAGAGCTTTGATTAGAGTCCCAGAAACAGTGAGAATGAGCTCAAGAAGAAATACCTAGTATTGAATATTGAATCAGCTCTTTTTATCCATATTACATGTGTGTCTGTTCTTTTCCACACCCCTGACTCCAGGCCTCTACCATATTGCCCAATTACCCAATTATACTAAGTCACCCATATTTTCCAATTCTGGGCAGATTCTCATGAAATTGTTCTTCCTCAAAATAAAACAAATAAGCAAACAAACATGATTTATCTTATTTCAGGACCCCATTCTTAGCTAGATAATTACTGAATTTAATAAAAAAGTATCCATTTTTCCTGTTATTGCATAGATATTTTTCATAACATGAAGAGATTCAGGCATAAGTTTAGTAATATTTGCCAGTGGAGACTTAACAGAAGCAAAAATTGTAGGAAAGATGGTTGCTAATCTTGCTTCAGCTGAATGAATTTTTCAGTAAATAGGCAGGGGATGAAACAAAGTCAAGCAGAATTCAGGTTAGCATTTGATACGGTGAGATTGGTGGTGAGTGACAGAATACAGCAGAGTGTGGGCATCAACCTCATCCAAAAGGCATGGCTCACGGGCAATCACAGATGGCAGGTGGCAATATACTAGGTCAGACAGATGTCATCACTGTGGATCCAGGTGCTTTATCCATTTTACAGCCAGGGAATGGAGTGTAGCAGTAATGGGATCAAAGAAGTCATTAACTCTTAGTCTGAGTGTCAGGGCTTCATCAACACAGATGCAGAGCAGAACAAGACTCCAGTTCTATCAGGCATAGATTGAAAGGCTGGAAAATATGGCAACATAGAGACTCTCTGCTATCCAGAGAGCATCCCCTGGCACTACTGGGGAATCAGCAACAAGACTATTTCTAAATGCTATAGAAAGTTTCTCAGAGTGTAGTTCATGGATATTCTGGATTGAATTATAAAGTGACTGTGTTATGAATACAGATTCTTTGTTCTTTCTGCTTGGCTAAAGAGCTCACAAAGTGCTTCTCTCACAAGTGACAATGCAGGTATGCCAATCAGTAGTAGAAGATTTGGGCTCATATGGGGAATGAGGTGTCACTTGTACAGCCCTGAATTTGAAATAAATAAATCAGCTAAAATGACTTACAAGTAGCATTTAAAGCTGTATAACCATGCAGGAATACCTTGAAACTTGTGCTAAATGCAAACTCATGCTAAGGATCCAATGTTTTTCTTTCAGAGAAAGTATTTTTATAATCGAAGAAAAATGGGTTGCAAAAGAACCCAAGTCACAAGGAGCTTAAACTCAAATAAGTTGCTATAATTTGTGGATTTCTACTGAATCTAAGCATATTCTAGCTTAATTTTTTTTCAAAAAGTAATTTAGATAATGATGTACTTTCTTGACTATGCTAATGACAGGGCAATAGCTTGCAAAATCTTTGATTATGAGAACTTGTTTTCTTTTTCATTATAAACATAAAGCACCAATGTTAGTGCACCAGAAAATTACTTAATTTGCTTCAGTCTTAAGTGGTTTCTTAATTTTACAATTTAATGTAATGAGTTAGCAGGAATTTCCTTCAGCCGAAGATTTATGCCCAGAATTTTACACTTAAAATTACACTTAAAAAAATTACACTTAAAATACACTTAAAAAAAAAAGTCTTAATGTTTCCAAGTCAGTAAAGTAGCCCTAAAAAATAAATGTAAAATCACATTATGCTTTATAAACTGGAATTTTGTTTTCATATGAAAACATATACAAGTAATAAAATGTTAAAGAATAATAATATTCAGCATATTACCAATTGTAATACTTTGAAAACCAGATTTTCAGTTGTTTTGTTCCTATTTATGTAGTTAACTAGAAATGGTGCAAATGCTACTTGTGACCAGAAAAACTTATTTTCTAAAGCACTTGGAAAAAAGATCAAGAAAAGCTACTTCTATAAAATAAAACACCATATGACAAAAAAGAATAATGAACATATGTGTGTTTACAAAAGGAGGTCCCAATTTTTGAATAATAATATTTAATATATTAATATAAGTCAATATTAATATATTATTAATTGATTATTTTAAAATTATTTGAATTATTAATAATATATTAATTAATATATTATTAATTATAAATTAAAAATAAATCAATATATTAAGTAACATATTGATATATTTAATATAATAAATGATCATAAAAACATAAATAGCATAATTTTTTGGAAAATGCAGATTATATATATATATATTTACTTATTTATTTATTTCTATTGTTTTTGTTTTTAAGAAAAAGAGAGGAAGAGAGCATGAGCAGGGGCAGAGGGGCAGAAGGACAGGGAGAGAGAAAATCTTAAGCAGACTCCATGCTGAGCCTGGGGCCTGATGTGGGGCCCAATCTCATGACCCTGAGATCACAACCTAAGTTGAAACCAAGAGTCAGAGGCTTAACTGACTGAGCAACCCAGGTGTCCCCCAAATGCATATATTTCTATATTTTTACATGTGTGTGTTTGTCTGCAAGAGCAGTTACTAAATCTTTTTTATTTTTTTTTTAAGATTTTATTTATTTATTTGTTAGAGAGAGAGAGAGCAAGCACAGGCAGACAGAGTGGCAGGCAGAGGCAGAGGGAGAAGCAGGCTCCCTGCCAAGCAAGGAGCCCGATGTGGGACTCTATCCCAGGACGCTGGGATCATGACCTGAGCCGAAGGCAGCTGCTTAACCAACTGAGCCACCCAGGCGTCCCGCAGTTACTAAATCTTAATTGTGAACAGGTTGGGTGATGGGATTTTAAATTTTCTTTTTATTATTTTCTTACTTGGTTGATATTATGAATTTAATTCTCCTAAAATGAGAAGTTTCATCTTAAAAACCAAGGTTTAAGAAGGTAAATAAAGAAAAAAGTCAATCAAACAAACCTCAATTCATTATCATTAAAAAACGCAATGAGGATTTTTGCCTCAATGTTCATCAGGAATACTGGCCTATAATTTTTGTTTATTGTGATGTTGCTTGTTTGACTTTGGGACCAGGGTAATGCTGACCTCATAAAATGGCTTTGTAAATGTTCCCTCCTCTTCTATTTTTTGGATGTACTTGAGAAAAATTTATATTCTTTGAATGTTTGGGAAAATTCCCCAATGAAACCATCAGGTCTTGGGCTTGTGTTTGCTGGGAGGTTTTTTTGACTACTGATTCAGCCTCCTTACTTATAAGCAGTCTATTCAGATTTTCTATTTCTCTATGATTCAGTCTTGGGAGGTTCATGTTTTTAGGAATTTATCCATTTCTTGTAGGTTGTCCAAGTTGATGTATAATCGTCAATAGTAGTTTCTTATGATCCTTTGTACTGCTATGGCATAAGTTGCAATATCTTCTTTTTCATTTCTGATTTTATTTATTTGAGTCTTCTTTTTTTTTGTTTCTGGTGTATAATTTTTTTCTGTTCTAATTTTTATTTTTTCTTTCCTCTTACTAAACTTGTTCTTTTCTTTTTAAGTTCCTTGAGTTATAAAGTTCAGTCTTCAACAAAATATTAGCAAACCAAATTCAATAATACAGTAAAAGAATCATACACCATGATCAAGTGGGATTTATCCCAGGGATGCAAAAATGAATGGCTCAACATCTATAGCTCATTCAATGTGATATACTACATTAACAAAATAAAGGATAAAAATTACATGATCATCTCAATAGATGCAGAGAAAGCATTGTTTTATAAAATTTGACATTGATTAATGATAAAGTAATCATATTTTTCTGAACAAAGTGATATAAAGAGAAGATACCTCAACATAATAAAAATCACATATGATAAGCTAACATCACAGTCAGTAGTGAAAAGTTGAAAGCATTTTCTCTAAGATTGAGAGTAAGAAGGATGCCCAGTCTTGCCACTTTTATTCAGTGTAGAATTAGAAGTCCTAGCCTGAACAATTAAGCAAGAAAAGAAAAAAATTCAGCCAAGTTGGGAAGGAAGAAATGAAACTGCCACTATTTGCAGATGACGTATTACATATAGAACCTAAACACTTCATCAAAAAACTGCTAGAGGGTGCCTGGGTGGCTCAGTGGTTTAAGCCTCTGCCTTCAGCTCAAGTCATGATCTCAGGGTCCTGAGATCGAGCCCCGCTGAGCAGAGAGCCTCCTTCCCCCTCTTTGCCTGCCTCTTTGTCTGCTTGTGATCTCTGTCTGTCAAATAAATAAATAAAATCTTTAAAAAAGAAAAAAAAAGCTGTTAGAAATAAGAAATGAGTTTAGTGATGTTGCAGGATACTAAATCAATACACAAAAATCCAATGCATTTCTACATACCAATATCAAACTAGTAGAAAGAAATAATAAAAAATAATTCTACCTATAACTGTACCAAAAAGAATACCTAGGAATAAATTTAACTAAGGAAGTAAAAGACCTGTATACTAAACACTACAAGAAATTAATGAACAAAATTAAAGACACAAATAAACAGAAAGATATTCCATGTTCATATATTGGAAGAATTAATATTGTTAAAATATCCATACTACACAAAGCCATCTACAAATTCAACATAATCCTTAGAAAAATTGCAATAGTATTTTTTACCAAAACAGAACAATCTTAAAATTTATATGGAACCACAGAAGACCCTGAACAGCCAGAGCAATACTGAGAAAGAAAAATATAGCTGGAACATTATACTCCCTAATTTCAAACTCTATTAAAATTAATAGAGTAATTAAAATAGTATGTTATTGGAGAGAGGGAGTTAAGATGGCGGAGAAGTACAGGCTGAGACAACATCAGGCAGCAGGAGATCAGCTAGATAGCCTACCAAACCATTCTGAATACCTACGAATCCAACAGGAGATTGAAAAAAAGAAAAACAACAATTCTAAGAACAGAAAATCAACCACTTTCTAAAAGGTAGGACCAATGGAGAAGTGAATCCAACGTGATGGGAAGATAGACCCCGGGGGGGAGGGGCCAGCTCTCTGCAAGCGGCGGAACAAAGGAGCACAAAATCAGGACTTTTAAAAGTCTGCTCCCAGAGGGACATCGCTCCAGAGGCTAAACTGGGGTGAAGACCTCACGGGGACAGCGTGGACTCAGGTCCCGTGGGGTCACAGAAGGATCGGGGGTGTCTGAGTGTGGCAGAGCTCACAGGTATTAGAGCGGGGAACCCGGCTGCGGAGACAGAGCTGGGGAGTGAGCTCTCGGGGTTTCCTAGAGCCGTAGTCTGTGACACGGGCCAGTGCTCTATGCGAGGGGTCCACACAAGATCCGGGGACACTCGGACCTGGGAGAGCTCAGGGATCTACAGGGTTCGGAGACTCCAGGTGGGACTCTGCCAGAGACAGAGACGCTTGGTCATAGGCTGGGTGACCTCGGAGCGCTCCCAGAAGCCAGTGAGACGGGACTGATTACGAAAGATTTTCTCCAAGCGCGGCTGGAGGCTGGGGAGACGGGAGTGATTAAGCGCTTTTCTCTGAAGGCACACTGAAGACTGGGGCCCCTAGCTCTCGGCTCATCTGAGCTGGAGATTAGGAGGCCGCCATTTTCATTCCCATCCTCCGGAACTCTACAGAAAGCGTTCAGGGAACAAAAGATCCAGAAAGGGAACCTGAGAGGATTACTTAGCCCGGCCCCTGGTAAGGGCAGTGCAATTCCGCCTGGGGCAGAGACACTTGAAAATAACTACAACAGGCCCCTCCCCCAGAAGATCAAAAAGAAATCCAGCCAAGACCAAATTCACTTAACAAGGAGAACAGTGGATTCTTATCTGGACAAAATGACAAGGCAGAAAAACTCACCACACAAAAAAAATAACAGGAGGCAGTACTGAAGGCTTGGGACCTAATCAATACAGACATTGGTAATATGTCAGATCTGGAATTCAGGACGATGATTCTCAAGGTTCTAGCCAGGCTCGAAAAAGGCATGGAAGATATTAGAGGAAGCCTGTCGGGAGAAATAAAAGCCCTTTCTGGAGAAATAAAAGAACTAAAATCTAATCAAGTTGAAATAAAAAAAGCTATTAATGAGGTGCAATAAAAAAATGGAGGCTCTTACTGCTAGGATAAATGAGGCAGAAGAAAAATTAGTGATAGAGAAGACCAAATGACAGAGAATAAAGAAGCTGAGCAAAAGAGAAACAAACAACAACTGGATCATGAGGGGAGAATTCGAGAGATAAGTGATACCATAAGACAAAACAACATTAGAATAATTGGGATTCCAGAAGAAGAAGAAAGAGAAAGAGGAGCAGAAGGTATACTGGAGAGGATTATGGTAGAGAACTTCCCTAATATAGCAAGGGTAACAAGCATCAAAATCCAGGAGGTGCAGAGAATACCCGTCAAAATCAATAGGAATCGGTCCACACCCCGCCATTTAATAGTAAAATTTACAAGTCTTAGCGACAAAGAGAAAATCCTGAAAGCAGCACGGGACAAGAAGTCTGTAACATAAAATGGTAAAAATATTAGATTGGCAGCACTTATCCACAGAGACCTGGCAGGCCAGAAAGAACTGGCATGATATATTCAGAGCAATAAACGAGAAAAACATGCAGCCAAGAATAGTTTATCCAGCTAGGTTATCATTGAAAATAGAAGGAGAGATAAAAAGCTTCCAGGACAAACAAAAAGTGAAAGAATTTGTAAGCACCAAACCAGCTCTACAGGAAATATTGAAAGGGGTCCTCTAAGCAAAGAGAGACCCTAAAAATATTATCAGAAAGGAACAGAGACAATATACAGCAACAATCACCTTACAGGCAATACAATGGCACTAAATTCATATCTCTCAATAGTTACCCTGAACGTAAATGGGCTAAATGCTCCAATCAAAAGACACAGGGTTTCAGAATGGATAAAAAAAAACAAAACCCATCAATATGCTGCCTGCAAGAAACTCATTTTAGACCTGAAGACACCTCCAGATTGAAAGAGAGGGGGTGGAAAACAATTTACCATGCTAATGGACATCAGAAGAAAGCTGGGGTGGCAATCCTTATATCAGATCAATTAGATTTTAAGCCGAAGACTATAATAAGAGATGAGGAAGGACACTATATCATACTCAAAGGGTCTGTCCAACAAGAAGATCTAACAATTTTAAATATCTATGCCCCTAACATGGGAGCAGCCAACTATATAAACCAATTAATAACAAAATCAAAGAAACACATTGACAAGAATACAATAATAGTAGGGGACTTTAACACGCCCCTCACTGAAATGGACAGATCATCCAAGCAAAAGATCAACAAGGAAATAAAGGTCTTAAATGACACACTGGACCAGATGGACATCACAGATATATTCAGAACATTCCATCCCAAAGCAACAGAATACACATTCTTCTCTAGTGCCCATGGAACATTCTCCAGAATAGATCACATCCTGGGTCATAAATCAGGTCTCAACAGGTATCAAAAGATTGGGATCATTCCCTGCATATTTTCAGACCACAATGCTCTGAAGCTAGAACTCAATCACAAGAGGAAATTTGGAAAGAGCACAAATACATGGAGACTCAATAGCATCCTTCTAAAGAATGAATGGGTCAGCCAGGAAATTAAAGAAGAATTGAAAAAAACCATGGAAACAAATGATAATGAAAACACAATGGTCCAAAATCTGTGGGACACAGCAAAGGCAGTCCTGAGAGGAAAATATATAGCGATACAAGCCTATCTCAAGAAACAGGAAAGGTCTCAACTACACAACCTAACCCTACACCTAAAGGAGCTCGAGAAAGAACAACAAAGAAAGCCTAAACCCAGCAGGAGAAGAGAAATAATAAAGATCAAAGCAGAAATCAATGAAATAGAAACCAAAAAAACAATAGAACAAATCAATGAAACTAGGAGCTTGTTCTTTGAAAGAATTAATAAGATTGATAAACCCCTGGCCAGACTTATCCAAAAGAAAAGAGAAAGGACCCAAATAAATAAAATCATGAATGAAAGAGGAGAGATCACAACCAACACCAAAGAAATACAAATAATCATAAGAACATATTGTGAGCAACTCTATGCCAACAAATTTGACAATCTGGAAGAAATGGATGCTTTCCTAGAGACATATAAACTGCCAAAACTGAACCAGGAAGAAATAGAAAACCTGAATAGGCCCATAACCAGTAAGGAGATTGAAACAGTCATCCAAAATCTCCAAACAAACAAAAGCCCAGGGCCAGATGGCTTCCCAGGGGAATTCTACCAAACATTTAAAGAAGAATCAATTCATATTCTTCTGAAACTGTTCCAAAAAATAGAAATGGAAGGAAAACTTCCAAACTCATTTTATGAGGCCAACATCACCTTGATCCCCAAACCAGACAAGGATCCCATCAAAAAAGAGAATTACAGACCAATATCGTTGATGAACACAGATGCGAGAATTCTCACCAAAATACTAGCCAATAGGATCCAAGAGTACATTAAAAGGATTATTCACCACCACCAAGTGGGATTTATTCCAGGGCAGCAGCGTTGGTTCAACATCCGCAAATCAATGAATGTGATACAATACATTAACAAAAGAAAGAACAAGAACCATATGATACTCTCAATAGATGCTGAAAAAGCATTTGACAAAGTGCAACATCCCTTCCTAATCAAAACTCTTCAAAGTGTAGGGATAGAAGGCACATACCTCAATATTATCAAAGCCATCTATGAAAAACCCACGGCAAGTATCATTCTCAATGGAGAAAAACTGAGAGCTTTTCCGTTAAGGTCAGGAACAGAGCAGGGATGTCCGTTATCACCACTACTATTCAACATAGTACTAGAAGTCCTAGCCTCAGCAATCAGACAACAAAAACAAATTAAAGGCATCCAAATCGGCAAAGAAGAAGTCAAACTATCACTCTTTGCAGATGATATGATACTATGTGTGGAAAACCCAAAAGGCTCCACTCCAAAACTGCTAGAACTTGTACAGGAATTCAGTAATGTGTCAGGATATAAAATCAATGCACAGAAATCAGTTGCATTTCTTTACACCAACATGTTACAAGACAGAAGCAAGAGAAATTAAGGAGTCAATCCCATTTACAATTACACCCAAAACTATAAGATACCTAGGAATAAACCTAACCAAAGAGGCAAAGAATCTATACTCAGAAAACTATAAAGTACTCATGAAAGAAATTGAGGAAGACACAAAGAAATGGAAAAATGTTCCATGCTCATGGATTGGAAGAATAAATATTGTGAAAATGTCTATGCTACCTAAAGCTATCTACACATTTAATGCAATGCCTATCAAAATCCCATCCAATTTTTTCAAAGAAATGGAACAAATAATCCTAAAATTTATATGGAACCAGAAAAGACCTCAAATAACCAAAAGAATATTGAAAAAGGAAGCCAAAGTTGGTGGCATCACAATTCCAGACTTCAAGCTCTATTATAAAGCTGTCATCATCAAGACAGTATGGTACTGGCACAAAAACAGACACATAGATCAATGGAACAGAATAGAGAGCCCAGAAATAGACCCTCAACTCTATGGTCATCTAATCTTCAACAAAGCAGGAAAGAATATCCAATGGAAAAAAGACAGCCTCTTCAGCAAATGGTGTTGGGAAAATTGGACAGCCACATGCAGAAAAATGAAATTGGACCATTTCCTTACACCACACATGAAAATAGACTCAAAATGGATGAAGGACCTCAACGTGAGAAAGGAATCTATCAAAATCCTTGAGGAGAACACAGGCAGCAACCTCTTCGACCTCAGCCACAGCAACTTCTTCCTAGGAACAACGTCAAAGGCAAGGGAAGCAACGGAAAAAATGAACTATTGGGACTTCATCAAGATCAAAAGCTTTTGCACAGCAAAGGAAACAGTCAACAAAACCAAAAGACAACTGACAGAATGGAGAAGATATTTGCAAACGACATATCAGATGAAGGGCTAGTATCCAAAATCTATAAAGAGCTTAGCAAACTCAACACCCAAAGAACAAATAATCCAATCAAGAAATGGGCAGAGGACATGAACAGGCATTTCTGCAAAGAAGACATCCAGATGGCCAACAGACACATGAAAAAGTGCTCCACATCACTGGGCATCAGGGAAATACAAATCAAAACCACAATGAGATACCACCTCACACCAGTCAGAATGGCTAAAATGAACAAGTCAGGAAATGACAGATGCTGGCGAGGATGTGGAGAAAGGGGAACCCTCCTACACTGTTGGTGGGAATGCAAGCTGGTGCAACCACTCTGGAAAACAGCATGGAGGTTCCTCAAAAAATTGAAAATAGAGCTACCTTATGACCCAGCAATTGCACTACTGGGTATTTACCCTAAAGATACAAATGTAGTGATCCAAAGGGGCACGTGTACCCGAATGTTTATAGCAGCAATGTCCACAATAGCCAAGTTATGGAAAGAACCTAGATGTCCATCAACAGATGAATGGATAAAGAAGAGGTGGTATATATATACAATGGAATACTATGCAGCCATCAAAAGAAATGAAATCTTACCATTTGTAATGACATGGATGGAACTAGAGCGTATTATGCTTAGCGAAATAAGTCAACTGGAAAAAGACAAGTATCACATGATCTCCCTGATATGAGGAAGTGGAGATGCAACGGGGGTGGGGGTTAAGGTGGTAGGAAAAGAAAAATGAAACAAGATGGGATTGGGAGGGAAACAAACCAAAAGAGACTCTTAATGTCATAAAACAAACTGAGGGGTGTTGGGGGGAGAGGGGTTGGGAGAGGGTGGTGGGGTTACATTATATGTTTAAATAAAAAAGCTTAATTAAAAAATAAAATAGTATGTTATTGTCATAAAAACATAGATCAATGGAATAGAATAAAACTCATGCATATATAGTGAATTAATTTATGACAAAGGGGCCAAGAATATACAATGGGGCAAGGACAGTCTCTTCAATAAATGGTGCTGTGGGGGGCGCCTGGGTGGCTCAGTGGGTTAGGCCTCTGCCTTCAGCTCAGGTCATAATCTCAGGTCCTGGCATCGAGCCCCACATCGGGAACCCTGCTGATCGGGGAGCTTGCTTCCCCCTCTCTCTCTGCCTACCTCTCTGCCTACCTCTCTGCCTGCTTATGATCTCTGTCTGTCAAATAAATAAATAAAAATCTAAAAAAAATGGTGCTGGGAAAATTGGACAGTAAAATGTAAAATAATGAAACTATCTTAGGCTGTACATAAAAATGAACTCAAAATGGATTAAAGTCTTGAATATGAGAACTGAATCTATAAAACTCCTAGAAGAAAACATAGGAGGTACGCTCTTTGGCACTGGACTTGGTCATGATTTTTATAAAAATTTGACACCAAAAGCAAAAGCAGACAATAATGAGGTAGCACTTAACAGCTGACAGAATGGCTATTACCAAGAAGACAAGAAATAACAAGTTTTTGTGAGAATGTAGAGAAAAGGGAACTCTTGTGCACTGTTGGTGGGAATGTGAACTGGTACAGCCACTATGGAAACCAGTACTGAGTTTCTTAAAAAATTAAAAAGAGAACTACCATATGATCCACCAATTCCATTTCTGGATATTTATCTGAAGAAAATCAAAACATTATTTCAAAGAGATATATGCATCTTGTGTTCATAGCAGCACTATACATAATAGCCAAGATATGGAAACAATTTAAATGTTCATCAATGGATAAATCGATAAAGAAGTAGTACACACACACATACACACACACAAATATTATTCAGTCATAAAAAGAATGAAATTTTGCCATTTGCAACAACATCAATGAACCTCAAGTGGGTTGTGCTAAATGAAATAAGTCAGACATAGAAAGACAAATAACATGATCTTTCTTACATATAGCATTCAAAACCCAAAACAAATATAAACAAGACAAAAAATCCTACCAAGAAAGCCAAGCTCATAGATAGAACATATATGTGGTTGCCAGAGGCAGGGGATTGGGTATGGAGAAATGGGTGAAGAGTCAAAGATAAAATATACTAAAAATTTAAAAAAAAAAAAAGAACCTGGGCAGAAAACTCATCCCTGAACACAGGATACAAATGGTATCATCTATCATTTTCTGTCTCCTTATCTTTCCTTGTGCTTCCTAGCATTTATCACTACCTGAAATTGGACATCTATTCTTTTTTTTTTTTAAAGATTTTATTTATTTATTTTTCAGATAGAGAGAGAGAGAGCACAGGAGTGAGTACAGGCAGACAGAGTGGCAGGCAGAGGCAGAGGGAGAAGCAGGCTCCCTGCTGAGCAAGGAGCCCGATGTGGGACTCGATCCCAGGACGCTGGGATCATGACCTGAGCCGAAGGCAGCCACTTAACCAACTGAGCCACCCAGGCGTCCCATGGACATCTGTTCTTTTATCGGAATGTGGCCGCCATGGGAGCAGCTCTGTTCTCTAATATATCCCCTAGCCCCAAGAGAGTAACTAGCATATGCTATTCAATAAATATATGTTGAATGAAAAAAAAAGTGGATTTATGGAAGGATATATGAATGGATGGATAAATAGGTATATACAGTAGGGGCTGTACCCCAATCACACTTTCAGGACTAAGGCATACATTTCCTCAGCTACCAGGATTAAAAACAAAAACAAAGTAAAACAAAAATATTTATTTTAATTCTCAGGAGAGAAGACAAAAATGAGATGAGGTCACCACATTTAGCCAAGCCTCCTCTTCAGAGGCAGTGGCATCTTCTCAATCCAAAACCTTGGGCTTCAGTGGGGAAATATACTCTTGCTGTCTCTACTCTTTTTATTTAAGCATAAAAGTGCCCCTGGAATATTAAACTAAGTACAGATTTTGGGGGAGCTTCTGTGGAAAATCACTTAGGAAGCAACTGGAGTTATGTATTAATAGGATATTCACAATTCTCAAACCAGCCATGCAGTATGGCTCATAATATAAATGAAACCAGCATAACAAATATTTAGAATGCAAACATTTTTTTTTTGCTTTAAGTTAGTATGAAAGAGCTAGAACCCCACACTACTTCTACTTAATAGATAACTCCTTAAGAGTAATCCATTACTGTAGTACCTTACCTTGCTGATCTATGATAATTTAAAGGGTGTAAATAAAAGTAATAATTTC
This sequence comes from Taxidea taxus jeffersonii, assembly GCA_003697995.1. Lineage (NCBI taxonomy): Eukaryota > Metazoa > Chordata > Mammalia > Carnivora > Mustelidae > Taxidea > Taxidea taxus. The sequence goes on from ML103928.1 coordinate 55,308, forward strand.
AAATATTTTATTTTTCTCTCACCAGAGAAAATTATTTTGTTCAGGCCTCCAAATTATATTTTCAGGGACTGGAGCAAAAGTGCAAAATAAGAGGCACATACCATATATCTAAATAATAAAAAAGTTATCAATCAAACTAATAAACCAGGGCACCTGGGTGGCTCAGTGGATTAAGCCTCTGCCTTCAGCTCTGGTCATGATCTCAGGGTTCTGGGATGAGCCCCGCATCGGGCTCTCCGCTCAGCAGGGAGCCTTCTTCCCCCTCTCTCTGCCTGCCTCTCTGCCTACTTGTGATCTCTGTCAAATAAATAAATAGAATCTTAAAAAAATGAATAAACTATTAATAAAATACGCTCTAGCATCCTTCTGGGACATATATCCTTACATGAGAACCTGAAAGCCCATGTTTTAACAGAGAAGTTTGGGAGTTCTGGGCTCATGGCCTGCCTCATTTTCTTCCCATCCCAGTTCAGCACTGGGAGTAGTCTTGACCATAAACATGTAGCAATGTTAGGCCGCATGTGTGAGCTCTGTCCACACCTGTGAAGAGCTGTACATCGACCAGTCTTCTAGGGTAGAGATGCACGCATTGGTGGTACGGTCATCTCTGGGAAAGGGGCCAAAACAGTCCTGGTATATACATTTGAGAGTTGTTTGAGCAGGAAATTCCAGTGTCCTAGGAATCCAGAGTGTAGTCTAGAGAAGGAGATGGTGAAGACACTCTTGACTTCACAGTTATTAGCCTGTGGGACAGGGTAGAGACAGAGGTACTATCCCATTTAGCTGGACATGAGGATGTACCATGCGGATCTTCCATTAAGCTGGGACTTGCGGCCCTGCTGCTGGGAATACTCTCAGCCCTTCTGGAATGGCCTCACCTCCAGACAGACAGCTCGCCCAAGGCCATGCTCTTCCCCAGAGAGCCCACATTTAATGACTGATTAAAGTGGGAATGTAAAGTCCTCCCATGTTGGCAACACTGATTTAAACTCCAGAGCTCCCCTGTGGTCAGCCAAGTCTGTCATGGAGTCTGAATTATAACTTGGCATTCCCTCTACCTGATCTTGCTTTCTTTCCCTCACTTCCACAGCTGTTGATACAAGGGCTTGCTCTTTCTACCAAACCTCCTGCACTAAGCTCTGTCTTAGACTGTTTCCCAGAGAGCCCAGCCTGCCTTACCCCATAAGGTGGGGCTATTTAAAGTACAAAATAAGGACAGAGCCTTTCTTGATTGGGCCCAAGTTTGCTATAACTCATTTACCTAATGTTAAATAACATTCTCAGAGATCTCCCTGAGATTCTGATATGTAGACTAGGAAAGCAGCTGAGAAATCTGAATTTTAAACATATATCCGGATGATTTTGATGCAGGTGGTTAATCATATTCCATGGGTGACTTTTCACTGTTGTAAAACATTCTTTCTGAGCAATGCCTCTAGGCTACAAAAGAACTCAAGAGCCTTTTCCAGCTCTTGTTCCTCAAGTCAGGGAAGAACATATGGTTTTTTGCTTGATATATAATAGCAGCTGATGTCACATGAAACAGAAGGAGAAAAAAACTCAATGCAGCAATTAACAAGATAAAAAAAAATCTTGCTTTGTCCATCTCAGCAAAAATAGTGCATTTCCTACACTTCTCTGCTCACATTTGCAACTTTTTCCACCATGGCCTTACCAGTCAATTGTCCATGTGTTTTTGTTTTTGTTTGTTTTTGTTTTTCTCTATAGTATTTACCATTCTTTGCTGTATCACCTATTTTACTTATCTAGTTATTATTGTCCATCATCATTACTAGGAGTTAAACTTCATGAAGTCATGAAGGACCATCAATTTATTTGATTCTGGAATGGACAGAAAAAACAAGGATTTCTCTCTGATTTAATGCTATAATTTTAGAATCTCATGCAGCATCTGACATAAAGTGCTCAATAAACACCTGCTGCATGAGTGATTGAGTTAAATTCATAATGGATCACAGAAAGGAAGCAGTAAAGATGCACTCAACGATGCTCTCATCTTTCCAGAATACAAGAAGTCTTAAAACAACCATCACCTGGGTGATGAAGACATTGTAGAACCAAGCATTCCCACAGAGGACCCAGAACCTTGTAGAAATTGTAGATCTAGGATTCTGGCATTTACCCAGATTATACAAGCAGCAGATAGGGGGAGAGATAGCCCTGCTGCTATCTGCACTTTAATGACCAAGCTTTTCAAACAGTGGAAATTATAAGAGGCTAACACAGTAACAATCACCCCACCTGAAGAAGACCCCAAAACAACACAGACACAAGTGACAGTTGATAAAGAGGAAAAGTGCACAGACCTAAGACAGAAACAGTTGCTTAACCACTCATGGCTGCAGGTTTTACCAACTCCCTTAGTGAAGAAAGATTGCAAATGTCCTCTAATTCAATTTGTATATTATTTTGTACTCTGCTTAAAATTCATGCTCGGGTTAATGGTTTCCTAAATTGAGTGTAGCTTATTTGATAGTGTGATTTCAATAATCTTCAAATAATTATCTTACTGTTAAGGGGTAATATCTGAATCGGGCAGCCAGTTTATTTATGTCTGGAGTGGGCAGAATGACAAGTGGAATCAGATCCAGAGTAAATGCTTGAATATGCTCTTCTGTTTTGGGTGAAGCATCTATTCGGGGTGGAAAAAAAGGAAAATATTTGCATTTGCAAATGTCACTAAGCTTAATACGGTTGATATGTAATGCTTTTAAAAAGTGCTAATAAATGCTGTAAGTCTATAAAGGGAAGGAAAACACATGTTGCTAAAATTATTAGGGAAATTGCTACTACCCTACATAAACTAATAGTAAGACCTACTTTTATATAAACATTAGGATTATATATAGCATATGAATTAATATGTTAATGTATAATATATTTCTGAGTAGCATGCAATCTAGACACTCCTTTTTTTTTTATATATTTTTTTATTTTTTTATTTTTTCAGTGTTCCAAGATTCAGATGATTTTCCCCCTTACTTCCTCTTGGGATGATGTCACTTAAAAAACTATATTCTTACACCTTGTTTCACTTTTACTATTTTCTTTACTAAATAAATAATAGTCATTGCACATCAAGAAACACAGTAATGTAATCAAATTTTTAAAATGTTGCTATTTTTTACATTGAGCCAAAGAAATTCCATCTTCATATGACACTGGAAATGACTTATGTAGAAAGAAAATTTTCTAGGAAATGAGCTAATAAAAATAAAAATTTGATTAATGCTTTCTGTGAACATTTTTCAGAAAAATATAAAAAAAATTAAATATCTGTTCATCAGATTAATTTTCTCCAGGTCAATGAAAGAACACTCTGGAAATTATTTATTTGAAGATGTACGAAATTTTAAATTGTAGTTCCTTTCAGAGAGATTTTTCATTTGCAAATAATTTAAAATTTGTTTCCCAGGTGATATTTTTTCCACAAGAAGTTCACGTTGAAATCTTATTATAGAACCATGAAGATAATACTTAGTAGAGATATAGATTTATTACTTCAGGAGAAAAAGAGGTTACCTAATTTTCAAATGGGCTCTAGTTTCCTTCTGAGATTTAGGGACACACTCAGCCTTTGATATGTTGTTTCAATTGGAAAATCTTTTCTATTTGAAACATATAGGTAGGTGATTTAGCATATTTAAAAATCATGAAGTCTGCCTCTACAATCAAACACATTTTGTCAAAAATATTTAAATTCTCTATGAAAAACACAGGGATACCAGGAGAATGAGTAAGACCCTTTTTGTATAAGGTCTTTCAATATTATTAATCCTGTTAGTCTAAGTTAAGTGCTCCTGATAATATTTTTAAAGACATTTTCTACCTTTAAAAGATTTGCACAATTCTTTCCCTGTAGGTCTACATTATTTGTGCATTCTGAGGGTGCATTTGATTTTATTAAGAATGTTTTTGGCTGCAAGCAAGAGTATATCTGACTTGCTTAAGAAGTTCCAAAATCTAGTCCAAATTTGTTAAAACACATCACTGTTTTCAGGACTGATGCATTACTATGCATTACTAATTTTCAAGTTTTAATGAGCTGGCCATAATTGTTTCTAAATATTTAGTATGTCATCCTTTGATAGGATCAAGAAGCTGAGTCTTTTCTCTCCCCTATACTGCTCATTTCTTTTTGATTTAAGATGATTATGGAAATTCCAGACATAAGAATTATGTTCAAAGAAGGAAAAAGGGAAAGGATGGCTCATTTTCAACAGAAAAATAAATTCTTTAACAGATTTCCCTTTATGTCTCATTGGACAGGACTTTGTCTCATGGTTTCCCCTTGCTGTGACAGGAGAAAATACCAAAAAACATTTACATAATTTTTCTATCCTCTAGAATAGAGGAAGGCATGGAAAAAGGAGTTGAACATGAATATTGAGTGAGCTAACCAATATTTGTCAGAGAGTTAGAGAAAAGCACTTAAAAATTTTCAAATGAGTTGTTGAAGTGATCAACTTCTGTTCTTTCTCAAATCCTTTGAGTTGGAGGAGTGGATGAGATAAGGAGAAAGATACCCAATGAGTGATACCACAAAGTCTCAATGGAAATAGCTGTCCTTACGGCTTGATGGAGCCACTCTGATCCCATCAGACAACTTATTTTGATTAAATTGTTTTTATTTACTTGGGATTTGAATTCCATAATTACAATTGAGTGTACTTAAGTAATCCTCCCAAAGTATCTTTTTAATTAGTTCTCTTCTCTTGCGAGGTGTTCTGAGAAAATTTAATTTTACTTACTCATCATGAGATACATAAAAAGCTGTGAAAGTACTCTTATGAGAAAGGAAAAAAAAATATAGGAGAGAGAAAAAAAATTAGTATTTTCTCATTACATAGGATGTGATAGCCTGTGTTACGTAAGTCATTTCATTTACTTCTCACAAAACCCTACCCGGTACAGATTAATATTGTCCTCATTTTATAGGTTAGAAAACCAAGGTTTAGAAACATTAAGTAGATTACTCAAGACCACACTGAGGGTGAGAGGAAGAAGAAAGGCTTGCGCTTATTTAGGATAGAAACCCTCTTTAATTTACCTTCACATTCCCCGTGCCTAACAAAATGTCTGCCTCCAGGGGACACTTAAATGTTTACCCAGCGAATGAGTTTAAGTTCTGTCTGACTCAAAAGCTCATGCTGTTTGTATTGTGGCCTGTTCCACTTCCTGAGAATAGTTTCCAATAGTAATATTCTCCAGTTTTTTACCACATTCTAAAAGGCCAAAGTTTTAGATATTTGAGGTAATCTAGTAAAGTTAGAATCAATTTTCAATCATTTATCTTCATTTACTATCAATTGATTTTGAGCAAGTCACTTAAAAATCTCTGGGCACTTATTATTTCCCATTTTTAAAATAATAACTAACATATTCAGCACCAGGAATTCTTCTAAAGCTTAATATAAATCAACCTATTTAATCCTCATTATATCACTGTGAGGTATGTATGGTTATTATCTTTGTTTCACAAATGTGGAAAGAGCTGTTGCCACAAAAAGTGTTGCAGAAACAAAAGAAAACAAACACAAACCCTAAATTCAATGGTTTAAATTAGCTATCATATATTTTCTTGACTACGTAGGTCAGTTGAGGGATAGCTGCTGGTGGCTGTCTGAAGGTCATTTGGAGTGGGTTTGGCTAGAATAACTGAGCTCTACTTTGAAAGTTCTCTTCCTTTTCCAGGGTCCGGAAGGTTAACATGGGAATACTTTTCTTTTGGATATGGCACAATTGCAAGACACAAACAATTCCCAAGTGCTTTTCAAGCTTCTGCTTGTGCCACCTCTGCTAATATCTCACTGGCCAAAGCAAGATACATGCTCAGGCCCATAGTCAAGTAATAGCAAAATAAATTTCACTCTTTTCAGTGGGAGGTGGAAGGAAGTTAATATTTCTTTTTTAAATTTTAATTCAATTAGCCAATATATAGTACATCATTAATTTCAGATGTAGTGTTCAGGAATTCATCAGTTGCATATAACACCCAGTGCTCAGCACATCACATGCCCTCCTTAAAACCCACCACCTGGTTACCCCATCCTCCCACCCACCTCCCCTCCAGCAACCCTCAGTTTGTTTCCTATAGTTAAGAATCTCTCTTGGTTTTTCTCCCTGACGACTTCCCATTCAAGTTTTCCCTCCCTTCCTCTGTGATGTTTCTTATATCCCACATATGAATCAGTGAAATAAGTCAATCAGGGAAAGACAATTATAATATGGTTTCACTCATATGTGGAAGTCAACATTTCTGAACAATAACAATAATAATTAATAATTATTAATTAATTAATAACAATAATTATTGTTATAATAAGGAACTTGGCTATACTCAAATAACTAGTAGTACTAAAGTTAGGATATAAATTCAGGTCATTTGTATATTAATCTATTCACTATACTATATTTCACAACAACTAAAGTTTAAAAAAGTTGTTCACAAACTTTTATTTGCTGTGTGTTGACATCAGGCCATATAGTGCCATACAGACCACTTAACACAGCACCTGACCCATAATAAATGAAAAAAAAAAAAACAAACAAAAGCCTCTGAGATTTATTCTTCACATGGCTAGATATAAATATTTTATTTATTCATTCTTTAAAAGATTTTACCTATTTATTTGACAGAGAGAGAGAGAGCACAAAAAGGGTAAATGGGAGAGGGAGAAGCAGGCTCCCAACTGAGCAGGGAGCCCAACTTGGAGCTCGATCCTAGGACCCCAGGATCATGACCTGAGCTGAAGGCAGACTCTTATTGAGTGAGCCACCCAGGCTCCCTGTATTTTCAAATACTCTTCTAAATATAATTGAAATTAACAAAGATTGCCTAAATTGTGTTTATATTCATTGAGAATCACTCATGAATTGGAGAACAATAGATATTAGCAGACTTCAGTTTGTCACTGAGATAAGAATACAATGTCCCCATAGAGAAGCTTTATGTTATTAAAGCCATGCTACTGGCTTTGGGTGAGAGTTCAAGTTATTTTAGACTTGTGATTCTTTCCTCTTAGTTCCATTCATATTTATTGTGTATTTGCTCTGCTCCACACACTGGACTTATTTCTGTGCAAACAATAATGAATAAGATAAAATCTTCAGCCTTAAGAGGTTTATGATCTTTAACAAATTTTTCTCATTAGAAAGAAGACATAAATAAAAGGAAACACATCTCATGTTCATTGGTTGGAAGACAATATTGTTAAAATGTTGGTAGCACCCAAAATAACCAACAGATTTAATGAAATCTCTACAAAAATTCCAATCATGCTACTTGAAGAAATAGAAAAACCTATCCTAAAATTCATATAAAATCTCAAGGGACTTCAAATAGCCAAAGTAACCTTGTAAAAGAAGAGCAAATTAGAGGATTTATTCTTCCTGATTTCCACTTCCTGAGAAGCTGCAGTAATTAGAACAGTGTAATATTGGTGTTGTATTGGCATAAGGGCAGATATATAGACCAATGGAATAGAATACAGACCCCAGAGATAAACCCTTACATATATAATGAAATGATTTTTGAGAAGGGTGGCAAGACCATTCAATGGAGAAAGGATAGTCTTTTCAACAAATGGTGCTAGGAAAACTGAATGTCCACACACAAAAGAATGAAGTTGGACCTCACCCAATGCCATATATAAAAAGTAACTGAAAATGGATCAACAACCTAAATGGAAAACAATAAAATTCTCAGAATAAAAAGTAGGATGAAATCTTTACAACACTGAATTTGGCAATGATTTCTTAAATATGACTCCAAACTATAGACAACAAAAGAAAAAAAAAAGAGACAAACTGGATTTCATAAAAATTTTAAAAATTTGTGCATCAAAAGACTCATTCACAGAATAAAAAAGCAATCTACAGAATGGGAGAAAATATTTACAAATCATATGTTTGATAAGGGATTAATATCCAGAATATACAGAGAACACCAAAAACTTAATAACAAAAATACAAATAATCCAATTCAAAAATGGGCAGAGGACTTGAAGAGATATTTCTCCAGATATACAATGGCCAATAAGTACATGAGAAGATGCTCAGTATCACTAATCATTAGGGAAATATAAATCAAAACCACAATGGGAGACTTTCACACTTGTTGGGAATGTTACTACCAAAATAACAGAATATTTCGAACATTCATGAGAATGTGGGAAATTGGATCCCTTGTGTACCGTTGGTGGGAATGTAAAATGGTACAGGTGCTGTGAAAAACAGTGTGACAGTTCCTCAAAAACTTAAAAATAGAATTACCATGTGTCAACTATACTTCAGTTAAAAAAAAGGAAATGAAGAAATCAATAGCTGAATAGTAATGAAACTAGTAATTATGCGACTATATCTTGATGACAATGAAGTACATAAAAATTTTTTTAAAAATAAAGTTACCATGTGGTTCAGCAATTCCACTTCAGTGTGTATATGTAAAAGAATTGAAAAGAAGTTCTTGAAGAGATTTTGTGCACCCATGTTTTTGGGAGGATTATTCATAATAGCTAAAACATGGAAACCCAAGTGCCCATCAAACTGATGAAAATGGATAAGCAAAATGTGGTATATACAGGCAATGGAATATTATTCTGCCTTAAAAAGGAAAGAAATTTTGTAATATGCTACAATATGGATGAAACTTGAGGATCTTATGCTAAGTGAAATTAGCCAGTAATAAAAAGAAAAATGCTGGGGCACCTGGGTGGCTCAGTGGGTTAAAGCCTCTGCCTTTGGCTCAGGTTGTGATCCCAGTGTCCTGGGATCAAGCCCTGCATCGGGCTCTCTGCTCCGAGGGGAGCCTGCTTCCTCCTCTCTCTCTGCCTGCCTCTCTGCCTACTTGTGATTTCTGTCTGTCAAATAAATAAATAAAATCTTTAAAAAAAAATGCTGTATGATTCTACTTGTATGAGGTACTTAGAGTGGCCTAAATCATAGAAACAGAAAGTATAATGGTGGTTGCTGGTTGGGGTGGGTAGGGAAGGGAGAATGGGGAGTTATTGTTTAATAGGTATAGAGTTTCAATTTTATAAGATGAAAAGAGTCAGGGGTGGATGGTGATGAATGCATAAGAATGTAGATGTATCTAATACCACTGAACTGTATATTAAAAATGGTTAAGATGACAAGTTTTACATTATGTGTGTTTTACCACAATATAAGAAAAAAGAAACACACACACACACACACACACACACACACATATAATCCTTCCTAATTTTTTTTGTCATTATATCTTTGGCTTGTAGAGTGCAGGACCTTGTCATGGTCATTAACATGTGGATGACTGGGATAAGCACAGGACCATAGGACAACCACATAACCTGTTGGGGGCTTGGAGAAGTCTCTCTGGATGCACTGATAGCTAAGTACAGCCCAAAGGACAAAAATATTAGAGAAGAATGAAAACATCAGGGAAGAAGGTGGGGTATGGAGTTACACAGTCCCATTAGAGTAGGTGCAGGTCACAGGTGGCTATTAAACATGTCTCCACATTGGATTTCAAAGACTTAGTACAAAAAAAAAGTGAAATATCTCAATTAGGTTTTAAAGCTGATTGCATATTGAAATGAGAATATTTTAAATGAATTAAGTTCAAGTAGATTACTAAAATTAATTTTATCTTTTTACTTTTTTAACGTGACTACCTAAAGATTTAAAATTATGTATGTGTATTTGTGTTTATGTTGTGTTTCTATTGGGCAATACTGGTGGGGAGTATGAGGTAAGAATTGATGAGAGATGGTGGGGAGATAATGTAGGTTAGGGAAAATGTTATTACATGTGTATTTTGCCTATGTAATGGCTGGTTTTGAAGACAACTTCTCCTGTTTGGAGGACTTAAGCTTCTAGCCTTATGGTATTCAGTACTCCAGAAACTAAAACCATTTTTTCCTTACTTCTGGGAGTTCACAATGGCTGTCTATAATGTTCCCACAAACCAGTATGTCAGCTATGGGCTATAGAGTTTCTTCTCTCCTCTAGCCTCCATTGACCCATGTTGCCTGGGCAAACCTCCTAGTTGTCATGGCCCATCAAAAGAACATCAAAACCTACATAAAAGTAGCTAAAATAGAAAATTTTAAATTTATCATCAGCATCTGGTCTCCCTTACCTCATCTTACCTACTCTAACCATACTTTAGGAAATCAATCCTTCCCCCATTTTCAGTGCGAAGTCTTCAAAAGGGATTTGTCCCTTGGCTTCAAATTTTAAGTATGGACCCCAGTTGACTCTAGATTTAGAGGTGTTTGTGTATCCCAAACCCTTGCCCATGAGGATTGGTTCAGAGATGGGCATGGAATTCAATAAGAGGCAGTGAGAAACTGGGTAATGCATGCTGTGCCTTCCAGAGAGGAAAAACTTCTTTCTTCTTCTGTGGCAAACAGTGGAAAAGATTTTCTGTGCTGCTGGTTTTGCAACAAGAACTTGTTCTCTGCTACCAGCCATCTTGCAGAGATAAGGAAAAATCCTGCCAAAGTGAATCTAATATCAAAGAAACAGGACTGAGAAACAAAATGAAGCAGACTCTATCTGCCCTGGCTTAAGTCATTCTAGAAAGCAATCAGTTTCCTATATTGTCTTAGCCATGTTGAGATGAATATCTTGTCTCAGTCATTCTCATATTTTCCCAAAGCAAAGGACCCCTGTGGACCAGAACAGTGGTTAATTGTGAGCAGAGGAGAGGAGTATGCCACACTTTTGTCACTATGTTCTCTGAGGTAGTTGTCCTTGGGCCAAGTTTCACACAATCGCTGAAAATTAGTCCTGAGGGAGGAGACTGAATTCTAGCTCTGCTCCTCAGTTCTGCTTCTTCATCTTTATCTCATAGTAAAGTTTATCCCTAAAATTTGCTTCCCTGTCCTCAGTTATGCAGTAACATATCCATGAACGTTACACAGGTGCACAGGAAAAGTGTTGTGTACTTGAGCAACAGCTAGACAAAAAAATCCTGATACACATAAATCTGTTCAAATGAGTCAATGACTGTGTACACATTTGTATATCCTCTAGTTTATTGGAGGGTGGGCCAGACTTTTTAAGTTGTCAAATATGAGTTCATCCTTTTACAAGTGGAAAACCAAGTATCACAATTGTTAAGTTTTGATTTTTCCATCAAAACAATGAGCTAATCTAATAGCTATTCTCATGCTTTAACCAGGCCTCCCAACTGAAGAAGAAGTAAACATCTGTTTTTAGGTGTCCAAAAACCTAGTAAATTTGTCTGCACAACATGCAATTATGAAGGAACATTTGTATCATAATTAGCCCTTTGTGAGTTGGAGTCCTTTGCCATACCCAATATTAGTCCTGTTCTATGCCCAGTCTGGGTACACCTCTACCATTCCCCTCACCTTTCCAGCATTTGGTCTTGAAATTGGAATAATATTTTGTATTCTGAAGCTTTCTAGAAAAATGACCCTATACAATTATTTCATATTGTTTGATTTTTAGAGGAACCCATGTAAAATAATTTAAAAATATACCATGTATTGATTTTATGCTTGATAATTATAATTATGAATCAAAATATTTTCTGAAAAAATTTATGCAGTAGCAGAAGAATACTAATGACCATAATGCTTATTATTAATAGAGCATTCCTCAAAAATAATAAAATATCCTGTAACACTTCTCAGTGTTATAGATGCACTTATTTGGGAGAAGATCTACAAGAACTCTTCTGGGACCCATATACAGAGATTTAGTTGAATCACAAATACTACTGTTTACATACAACTGCCTGTTCTTTTTCTAAATCTTTGCTGGAAGTACACTTATCAAACTAGGTGCTTAAACTAGATTACACACTCAGAAATTACTCTATGTATTGTCTAAGAGTGATTCCATATGTCTATGTATGTAGAAACAACTCTCTTCCTCCAACATTTTGTTAATATCAGAATAAATATAGTTGGTTTATGAATGATAAGACAAATAAATTATATTTTTATCTTGGACTTGATGTTCTGTCATAATTTTTATGATATATCATGATTCTGCCTTAGTTATTATGTTAAGTCAAAATCCAGAGAAAAATATCATTAGTGACATGAGGTGTTCACTCTAGCACACTAACAATTTTGAGTAGGAGAATTATGACAATGTGTTTCTCATATCTTCACATAGCATTCACACTCTGCCAACACTGGGCATTAAGAGTTTTTTTTTAATTATTTTTTTGGAGCTCAATTCTGTTGTCAGAAATGTTTGGAAATTGTCTTGGATTGGCAAAAATCTTGCTGGCTGGCCTATTTTAAATTCTTCAACTGAAAAAAGATAAATTCTTCAACTCAGTCACACTTATCATCTAGAAATGGCAGAATAGATTTAATAGATAAACCTTTTAAAAGCATTTCCTCCAAATACAGCTAGCCCAGTGGTTCTAAAGTAATAGGAAAAAGAGCTATTTGAGGAGAGAAGGAAGCCTTTTAGAGAAAGATGAAGGGAGAAAAAAGTAGCAAACTGATGGAGCTAATGGATCAAAATGCTAAGGAAGAACCAAAGGTAGAAAGAGAATTTATCATGGAACAAACATGTGAAAATAGAACAATTGTATCCTGACATTTGCAGGAAGAGAAAAATAAAGACAATAATGTTTGAACAAAAATAAATGATGAATTTAAATCTTTCTTTGTTCCAAGTTTTCTCTTGCTGACTTGCAGAGGTAAAATGTTAGCAATGACTCTATCTACATGGCTAGAAGAAAAACATTGCAAGCAGTTATTTGTATACTAGTTATTGGTATATGCCTCAAAAGCCATGGATGCTTCTTTCATTTTCCTTTAGCCACTGTGCTCAGCTGAGGATTTGCTGGAGAGCCTTCAATACATAAAATTGGATGAATGAGTGAATGGATAAAATCATTGTGCCTTGGTGCAGAGAATGGCAGCAGTTCAGCCCTGCCCAAGGAGGCCTTGCGCTTGAGCCTCTGCTGGAATTTTTTTTTCAAGTCAGAACTGTATTTGCTTTGAAGGGACGATACCCAGCAGCCTACATTCTCCCTGGTGAAAGAGAACGTGACATTCGCCATAAGTGAGGAGTAACCTTTTCTTTCCATGGAACTAGCACAAGCTTAACAGATGACAGGAGAATTGTCACCATGCTCTTTACAAAGACTAGTTTCTGGTGTATTTCTGCCTTTAGCTTGTCTATTGACTTTTGAGGGAACAAAACAAAGCTGGCCCAAGTGTTAATGTCAGATGATAACATTTGCCAGGCAAGATATTACTCAGGCATTATCTGGTCAGTGATCTGACAAAAAGTCTCAGTTAACAAGGATTCACTGAACACCTACTTTGCACCTTTAAAAACAACAATGTGAAAACTGATTTAATGAGTTTATATTATCCAGAGACAAACATACATCTTAAAAGAAAATTATATTTCTTTGGCATATAGAGCATAATGCAATTATGAAGAGATTTCTATAATAAGCAAAAAAAAAAAAAGAGCAGAGATATCTTCTTCAATATAAAATTAAATCATTACAATTAGTTTGTTGCAAGACATCTACCCTCTGCCATTCTAAACTGTGTAGGGCATTTATTTATTTATTTATTTATTTTGTAAGATATTTTTTTTTTTTTATTTGACAGACAGAGATCACAAGTAGGCAGAGAGGCAGGCAGAGGACGGGGCGGGGGGGTGGTGGAGAAGCAGGCTCCCTGCTGAGCAGAGAGCCAGATGTGGGGCTCGATCCTAGGACCCCGGGATCACGACCTGAGCCAAAGGCAGAGGCTTTAACCCACTGAGCCACCCAGGCACCCCTGTTTAGGGTATTTAAAGACAAAAAAATAAAACATGGTTTTAGACTGCATCAGCCACGCCAATCATTGAATTCTGGAAATTCAGAATTACAGAATAATACTACTGGTGATATGATTTTTTAATTAAGTGTTTTATCTTTCATTTATTCATTCAGCAAATATTTGAGTGTCGACTGTAGGCTTTATGCTCTGTTTAACATTACTATTACAGAGTTACTGACTTTAAGATGTTCAAAATAAACATGTAATTATAGTGAATATATTAAGTTTGGTAATAAAAAGAGAGGTAGGGTTTAGGAGATACCTAAAAAGAAGAGATTGGACAAACAAAGAACACTTCCTGGAGGAGACAATTGGTGAGCTAGGTGTACTGTGGAGAGAGTAGGGGGTCTGAAGGAGGTAACATATTTTAAAGAAATGGAGATAAGACACTTTAAAATGTTCAAGATTGCTGGAATACAAAAGTGTGGGACAGGATTTGGAGAAAACATCAACAGCCAAGGTCAGCAAACCTTGCCAAAATCCAAGGTCAAACCTTGGCCAAAGAGGTCAAGACCCCATAAAACTCCTAAAATCATATGAAGATGTTTTCATTTTTATTTGTACTTTTTTTCTGGGCAGCCATGGTTTTCATCAAAATCTTAAAGTGATAGCCAAGTAGTCCATACACATAGGAAAATGTATTGAAAAACGTCATACTGCTCAAAGAAATGCAAATTAAAACTCCAAAGAGATATCATATCAAAATATGTAAAATTTTTTAAAACTAAAAATATGAAATGTTTGTGCAGATATGGAGGAAATGGTGAGTATAAAATGGGACAACCACTTTGGAAAATTACCAGTTTCCATTATCATAATCATACCAGTATTTTATGACTCAGAAATTTTATTCTTATTCCACTCTCCATAAGATAATTTTTTCATTGAATGCATTGTGAAAAAAATGCTCATAACAATGTTATTTGCAATTACACTGAACTTGAAATAGCCTTAATGTCCATCAACAGAAGAATGTAAATAATTTACATCAGTATTGTGTTGCTTTTACAACAAATTACCATAAACTTAGTGATCTAAAACAACACAAAACAACACAATACAATTCTAGAGGTCAGAAGTTCAAAACAAATCTTTGGGGTTAAAATCAAGGTGTCAGTAGGGCTGGTTCTTTACTGGATTCCCAGAAAAGAAGCTGTTTCTTATCTCTTCCAGTTTCTAGAGTCTGTGACATTACTCATGTCTTGATTGTGTCAATCTTTGCTTCCTCATCACAGACACTTACTTCTCCCTTATTTTCACCTTCAGCTTCCCTCTTATAAGGATCTTTAAGATTACATTGGATCCACCGAGATAATCCAAAATAATCCTCACCTCAAGATCTTTAACTTAATCCTATCTGCAAAGTTCCTTTCTTTTTTTTTTTTTTTAACGGTTATGTTGGTCACCATATAGCATATTAATGTTTTGTTTTGTTTTGTTTTTTGCACATCATTGGTTTTTGATGTACTGTTCCATGATTCATTGTTTGCACATAACACCCAGTGTTCCATGCAATCCATGCTCTCCTTAATACCCATCTCCATGCTCACCCATCTCCCCACCACCCCCCCGCCCCCGCAAAACCCTCAGTTTGCTTCCCAGAGTTCATAGTCCCTCATGGTTCATCTCCCACTCCCATTCCCTCCTTTCATTTTTCCCTTCCTTTTCCTAATGTCCTCCATGAGATTCCTTATGTCCCACATATAAGTGAAACCATATGATAATTGACCTTATCTGCTTTCCTTATTTCACTTAACATAATCTCCTCCAGTCCCATCTATGTTGATGCAAAACTGGGTAGTCATCCTTTCTGATGGCTGAGTAATATTCCATTGTGTATATAGATCACATCTTCTTTATTCATTCATCTGTTGAAGAGCATCTCAGCTTTTTCCACAGTTTGGCTATTGTTGACATTGCTGCTATAAACATTGAGGGCATATAGCCCTTCTTTCCACTACATCTGTATCTTTGAGGGTAAATATCCAGTAGTACTATTGCTGGGTCATAGGGTAGCTCTATTTTTAATTTTTTGAGGAATCTCCACACCGTTTTCCAAAGTGGCTGCACCAACTTGCATTCCCACCAACAGTGTAACAACTTCTCCAACATTTGTTATTTCTTGCCTTCTCAGTTTTTGCCATTCTAACTGGTGTAAGGTGGTATCTCATTGTGGTTTTGATTAGAATTCCCCTGATGACTAATGATGATGAACATTTTTTCATGTGTCTGTTAGCTATTTGTATGTCTTCTTTGGAGAAGTATCTGTTCATGTCTTCTGCCCATTTTCTGACTTGATTATGTGTTTTTGGGTGTTTGAGAAGTTCTTCTTTTTTTTTTAAAGATTTTTATTTATTTGACAGACAGAGATCACAAGTAGGCAGAGAGGCAGGCAGAAAGAGAGGAGGACACAAGCTCCCCGCTGAGCAGAAAGCCTGATGCAGGGCTCGATCCCAGGACCCTGGGATTATGACCTGAACTGAAGGCAGAGGCTTCAACCCACCAAGCCACCGAGGTGTCCCAAGAAGTTCTTTTTAGATCTTGGATATTAGCCCTTTGTTTGTAGAGTCAGTCAACAAAACAAAGAGGTAACTCACAGAATGGGAGAAGATATTTCCAAAGTCCCTTTTGAATGTAAGGTAACATTGTCATAGGTTCCAGGCATTAGGACACAAACGTCATTGGGATGCCATTATTCAGCATAACTTACAACTATTTGTCATTTACTCTTACAATGGAATAGCACTCAGCAATAGAGAAATAAATTATCCATATACACAAACATATAGATGAATTTCATAATGTTGAATAAAAGAAGGTGGTCATAGATGAGTATATAGCATATGAAAATCAAGGCTAAATTAACCTGTGGTTATAGAAGTCAAAATTGTGGCTACCACTGGTGGTGATAGTGACTAGAGAGCAGCCTTGGGAAAGTTTATGGAGTGGAAATATTCTGTATCTTGATATGATGTGTGATTACATGTTGTATATTACCATATATATAACTAAATTAAAAAATACTATCCATTTTCTTTTGAGTACTTTGGCTATTCTCCTTCTTCTACTCTAACAAGTTATTCTTATCATGTCTGACTCAGAAAACTTTAACTTGTTTTTCACAAATACACATTTGTCATTTCTCCTATAATTCCTATTTATTCAATGGCACCCATTTCTGTTGGTTTCTCAGGAGGAATGATTTGAAACTCTCTGCCAGCCTCTGTTTCAGGGTCCCCAAGACAACCCACAGACTCCATTATTTGCTAGAAGGACACAGAGGATTCAGAAAAGTTATTATATTCATGGTTATGGTTTATTATAATAATAATATAAAATCAGCAAAGGGAGGGATGACTAGGTGGCTCAGTTGGTTAAGCATCTGCCTTCGGCTCAGGTCATGATCCCAGGGTCCTGGGATCCAGAGCCCTGTGTTGGGCTCCCTGTTCAGTGGGGGCTCTGCTTCCTTTCCCTCTGCCATTCTGCCTGCTTTTGCTCTCTCTGATCTCTCTCTTTCTTTCTCTCAAATAAATAAAATCTTAAAAAAAAATCAGCAAAGGGAAAATGCAATTGGGTCAAGTCCAAGAGAAGTTAGATGCAAACTTCCAGTGTTCCTCTCTCAGTGAAGGAGTGTAAGACACATTTAACTCTCCCCAATATGTATGAAAACATTATGCAAAGTATTGCTAATCATAAAAACTTGTCAAAGCCATGGTGTCCAGGGTTGTAATCAGGGGTCTCTCATGTAGGTATGTAGGTACTCAGATTCCAACCTCCCCCACCATGCCCAAACTCACAAAAACATAAGGCCTCAGGCATAAAAAATCCACTCTTTTCAGGAAGAATATTTCAAAGGCTCAGAAGTTATCTCCAGGAGTCAGCCAAAGGCTAGTCCTGAAGACACTCCTGCTTTCCGAATGTGGAGAGTTTGAGCAATACAGTTCTGATATGTAACCTTTTCCTGCCCGTCCTCATTTTGAACCAATTAGGTTCAAGTACAGTAAATTTTGCTTGTGATATATGTCTTAGACCTGTGTCTCTTCTCTGTTTTCCTGGTCCTTACATGACTTGCACACCTTGCCTTTGGTTATCTAATACATTCTCATAGCAACCATAAAGGTCCTTCTACCACCATTTCTTCTCACCCAAATAGATCTTCCACATCCTTGCTAGAGGTATCACTATAAAAATCAAGTTTGATAACATCACTGCTCTTCTTAAAAGACCATGCCATTGACAATAATCTTAATATTCATCATTCATAGAGTATTATGTATCTTTTTTAAAAAATGTACAATTCTACTCATTAAATTGGAGAGTATATCCAATATATTTGTAAGTAGGAAAAGCAAGGGACAAAATAAGAATTATATTCTTGTGTGTGTGTACACATGCATGTGTATACTTTTATGGAAAAGCCTGGAGAATCTGCCCACAAATATTACCAGTAGTTATCTCTGGGTGATTTAGAAAACTGGTGATTTTGTTTTCTGTGGTATATCCTATCAATGTTCTGTTTTTTGTTTTTTTTTTTTTAAATGAGCATGTGATAATTTAAAACAAAACATGATGAGATTATTAAACATATCTGTGGTTTTCCAATGGCTCAAAGATTTATTAGCAGTTTCAACTGCTTTGTATGGATTGAAAGTCCACACTTACAAAGTGGCCAAACCTGACTTTTACATCTTCTTTTTGTGAAACTTCAAACCATGAATTCTGCTCTGTAGTCATAATGAACTTATTGCAACTACCTGGATACTTCGGCTTGGTCACCCATTGATGTCTTTACATTTTTACTTTCATGCCAGGAATGTCCATCCCTTCTTTGTCTGGAAACTTCTTTCAAAAGCCAAATTAAATGTTACATCCTCTGGGAATACTTTCCCAATGTCCCACACAGAATTAAGACTCTTCCTCCTGTTGTTTACATAGCATTTTGTCAACATGTGTTCTATAAATTTAGTACACAAAATTTAACTGCTTTTTTGTCTTTTTTCTCCACTAGATCTTGAGTTATTAAAATCAAGAATGCTCTTGTATGCATATATTTATTTCTAGAGTTTTTCATAGAGGCTGGCACAATTGTGCTTTCAATACTTTTTTTTTCTTACATTGAAATGTAGTTGAAATACTATTATTATTTTAGTTTCACATGTACAACATAGTGTGTCAATATTTTTATGCATTATGAAGTGATCACAATAAAACTAGAAACTTAAATAAGAAATAATCTCTTTCCATGGAGATAAGGCAGAGAAATAACTTATTGACATGTAAATATCAATGATCATATTTTCCACCAACTATTATAGTTTGTGAAGTTTATGGCAAAGAAATGTTTTTTCTTATGGCAAAGAAATGTTTTTTCTTTCTGTTGAGAAGACAAAATTCAGTAGATTATGCAGATTTGATTTGTGCCTTTAGATGGTGCCGTTACATACAATATTTGATCCAATGTCCAATTTCTGTGACTCTTTATGTCTAGATCTCTTATATTCAAATGTCTCTTAAAATCAAATATTGCTCAATTTTGCCATCCAGTGTCTATGCAGTAATTGATAGACCAAGATAAATAAAATTCCAGTAAGAAGGAATTCTACATTGTATTTTTCCTTGGCTAATGTTGCTGGATAAAAGTATCTGGAGTTGTCTATTTATCCATTATTTTTCACTATTCAAGTAAAACAGTTTGTCCAGAATTTCTAGGAAATTCCACCCAAATTTGTATCCCAGTTATTATCTTAGATCCCAAACGAAATCTTCAGTTATATCAAAGATGTCTCTGATGGATAGCATTCATCTCCATGATGAAGAGTCATGGCTAGGACTTAATTAGAATAGGGGAGGATGAACTAAAAGACTTAGAGCAGCATGTTTCAGACTTCAAAGATTCAGCATGAGATGGGAGAAACAGACTAGTGTCAAAGGTTTAAACAAAGGTTTAAGTATAACAGTTGGTTTTTATATCTATTATCTACACATAACTTACAAACGTGTGATGATTTATTTTATGTGTCATTTTCAGTGGGCCATACAATGCCCAAATATTTATTTACTCAAATATTAAATATTATTATATTCTCATGAGGGTACTTTGGGATGAGATTAACATTTGAATCCATGGATACAAGTGGAGCAGATTGCTCTTCCTAACATGTGTGGGTCTTAGCCAATCATCTGAAGGCCTGAATAGAATAAAAAGACTGATACCCCAATCCAACTGCCTCTGAACTGGACATTGGCTTTTTTCTGCCTTTTCACGCAGATAGAAACGTTGGCTATTCTTGGGTCATGAGCTTGCTGTTCTTCCTTTGTACTGGGATTGCTCCATCGGTTCCAGTTTTTAGGTCTTTGGACTTGGACTAGAACTACACATTGGCTCTTCTAAGTCCCTAGCTTGCCAATGTACCCTGAAGATCTTGAAATTTATAAGACTCCATAATCATGTGCATCCATTCCTTGCAATCACTCTCCTTCTTTCTCTATATCTATCTATCTATCTAATCTATATATCTCTCTCCAGATATATTTATATCCATTTCTACCTCTATAATTATATATCTTGTTTCTCTAATAACTCAACTAATACAATATGAATTAGTTTTATTTTATGTGATAGTTTTGACAAATGATTCAGATCCCCGGTTAAAGCACTAAATAGGATCAACCCACATTTATTATTAAATCATGTTTCGATCAGAACATAATAAATTAAAAGTAATATTTAGTTGAGAAAGAAAAAGTGTTACTTTAATTTTTTGTATAGCATTATAAATTTTGTAAAAAATAGTGCTTTTAAATATAATATTGCATACTTATTATTCTATAATTTTATAAGATAAAGGAGAAAAAGAACCCAGAAATAACTTTTTAATATTAAAAAAAACATACTTTTGTCAAGTGCTTGAAAATATACTATAATATTTCATAATTAGGTCAGGTAAATAGATACAGGTTTTTAGGAGAATAAAAAAAGACAAAAGAAAATAGACAAAAAGATACCAGAACTTCAAAATTAGTATCTATCAACAGAAATTGTGAATTTTTCAAAAATATTTTATTTATTTATTTGACAGAGAGAGAGATCACAAGTAGGCAGAGAGGCAGGCAGAGAGAGGGGGGAAGCAGGCTCTCTGCTGAGCAGAGAGCCCAATGCAGGGCTTGATCCCAGGATGCTGGGATTGTGACCTGAGCCGAAGGCAGAGGCTTCAACCCACTGAGCCACCCAGGCGCCCCTGAAATTTTGAATTTTTGATTCCCCCTTGTTAGAACAAATATCGGAACTGAGACTATAGTGCTTCTCCACTATGATGTTTTAGCCCTATCCCTCAACATTCACACTACAGGCAAAGAGAAAAACAATTTAATCCTCGACTGACACCAACTTTTATTTATTAGTTATCTGTTCCTATAAGAAAATCCACCTCAAAGCTTAGTAGCTTATGACTATGTCCATTTTTCCTATTTTAGGATTGTCTGGATCACCTGTTTGTTTGTTCTACTGTTTGTTTAATCTAGACTGATTTGTGCTCAGCTACCTCAAGTGCCTGAGGTTGACTAGTATGTTTGTTGATGGTCAAAAGTCTTGGATGACCTCACTCATGTTTCTGACAATTAGCATGCAGTTAAGTGAATCACTTTAATGTTGGTCTACAAGGTTTCCCACCCTTTTGGAGGTTTGCTTAGGCTCAAGTTTTGAAGTGAGGAAGCACTTTTCAAATCTCTGTTCATGTCACCATTTTTATTTTTCCATTCCCCAAAGCAAGTCACACAGCCAAGATTGGTGTTTGTAAGTGAGGAGCATACCCTAGGGTAATAGAAACAGAGAGGGGAAGAGTCTGTGACTATTTCTTTTCAACCTACACTTTGAAAAAAGAAAATATGTATACTAAATAGTAGAATAGACATAGTTGACAGACATAATTGAGAATTATGCCAGGAAGAGTAATAGGGGATTTTTTTTATATGGAGTAACCAGAAAAGACTTCTTTCAGACCTGTATTCCTTTATTCTATTTTCAAGGTCTTTTCTCAGATTTCTTATAGATTCTGTGAGCTACTAGGTATATTTCTAGTAAGACGTTTTGCTTATACTATTCAGACTCCATTTCTATAGTTTCCATAAAGAATTCTGACTGGTACAATCTCGAGTTAGCCAGAGTAAAAGACCTGGAGACACAGTCCTCCAAAAGACTGCCCTCATTTTTGGCATGAACGGCAAATTCAATTTCCCCAAACTGCCTTCAGTTTCAGTAATTCACCAGGACTCACAGAACACATCAAAATCTGTTATACCCATGGTTATGTACCCATTGTTACAGGGAACAGATTTATTAAAATCAGCCAAAGGAAGAGACACACAGGGCAATGTCTGGGAGAGTTCAGATACAAAGATTTTGCTATCCTCAGGACACATTACTGTACCCATGTTGATGTATGACAGCATGCATGGAAGATTGTCAACCCAGAAAGTTCACTCCAGCTTCGGAGTCTGGAGTTCATGTTGGGGCTTCATTAAGTAGGCATGATTGATTGGTTAATTTTCCCACATGGTCGGTCTCCACTCTTCCCTGTCCTAGGAGTCTGCCTGATATCCTGGAGAGGCCCTCCCTCATCCTCTCCTAGCATAGAATGTCAGATTTTCAAATGTGGTTCCAGGGACTTATCATGAAAAAGAAAGATGATTCTATCACTCTGGAAATTCCAAGGGTTTTGAAGTTAACTCTAGGAACCAGGAACACCTGACAGTCCTCTCTATGGACAAGACCAAATTCTTCACTACACAGGCACAAATGTATATATATTTTAAAAATTAAAACAGGTGGGACGCCTGGGTGGCTCAGTTGGTTAAGCTGCTGCCTTCGGCTCAGGTCATGATCCCAGCATCCTTGGATCGAGTCCCACATTGGGCTCCTTGCTAGGCAGTGAGCCTGCTTCTCCCTTTGGCTCTGCCTGCCACTCTGTCTGCCTGTGCTTGCTCTTGCGCTCTCTCTCTATCTGACAAATAAATAAATAAAAAATCTTAAAAAAAATTAAAACAGGTGCTATATTCTTATTTACTAAATTTAACAACAAATATTCAAAGGATAAAGTTAAAATCATCCTATATTTCGATATCTGGATATATTCACTAGTTAAACTTTGATATATTCTTTTTTCTTTTCTTTTCTCCTAGGACTTTGAAATCAGACGGTGTATGGAGCTTTGTGTTCTGCTTGTGGCAGAGGCTTGAATGGACTTGTTCAGACTCCATTTCACCCTGTCTCCATTGGCAATAGTTGGAAAGCTAAAAACTGCATTTGTGAAACTCCCTTGCAGTAAAGGATTTCAGTTAAGGTATAGTATGTGAAATTTGGAATTCAGAGAGGAGATGGAGGTCCTTTTCTGCAGCTGTGTTGGCCGAGAAGCAACTTTGAAAATCACGAGTGTTTGCAATACTGGACTTCGTGTTCTACTGCCTGGTAACCAGCCTCACAGATGTGAGGCAGTTGTGATGGCAACAATGACAGAGGCAGTAAGGAGCACTGCCTTTCTAATACTGCAGCAGATACTGCTCTGGGATGATAAAACAAAAAAAATACTGGGGGATTTACGGACATTGAATCTGTCATCACTTAAAAATAATTTTGTAAGCACCGAGTTCCTTGTACTAAATCCTTTCTGTATCATGTCCTTGGAGTGGTTTTTATTTCCAGCTCTGAAACCTGAGTGAAAGCATTTGTAAATTTATTGGTTTATTTATTTTTATGTGAGTATACCTGACGACACACAATGTACATTACTTTCAGGTACACAACATAGTGATTTGACACTTCCATATGTTATGCCATGCTCACAGGTGTAGCTACTGTCTGCCACCCTACACTGCTATCACAACACCATTGACTATATTCCCTATGCTGTGCATTTTATTCCTGTGACTTATTCCATAACTGGAAGTCTGTATCGCCCACTCCCCTTCACCCATTTTCTCTCCCCACCTATCCTCCTACAATAATCAGTTTGTTCTCCATCTTTACAGGTCTAGTTCTGTTTTTTGTTTGTTATTCATTTGTTTATTAGATTCCATATATAAGTGAAATCATACAATAAAAATTATAAAGGTTTTTTCCAATCATTCAAATATTCTTGAGAAAAATGATTTTAAGCACCAGCTTAAAAGATCTTCTATGCTGTTCATCTCTCTTCAGAAACTAACTTTAAGAATCAATTTAGAAAATTAAAAAAAAAACTCATTCATTTATTTCTTCTGGAATCTGGGTTACCAGGATTGTTTTTTAAAAAGAATTGTATATATTTAAACTTTGTACATAATACATGAATACTTAGAAAAACTTTGAATTTTCTGGTTTTTCCTATAAAAACTCTAGAATAAATCATGTTTATATCTTTCAAATTCTCTATGACATCATTTATCATTTATCTTTGTTTAAGCAAGCAAAACTTGAGAAAGATGTGAAGGATATTGCCATGAAATCATGCTTTCATAAACTACTAAATTTCTATAAGTTTTATTTTAAATATTCACACACTATATATATAAGTACAAAAATTTTCTTAATAAATTTTGTAATTATTATTATTATTCAGTACTCTACATCTTACCTACTTATACCTACCAGATCAATAAGTTTAGTTTTAAAATCTTGGGCTATCTACCTGTATCTGTGACTTTCTCCTCTATTTCTAGATCATAGACATACAGATAGATAAATGTTAAATTTCCATATAAGTAAAAAATGAAGATAAAAATTGATATTTCACTTTCTCGAACTCTGCATTTTTATCGGGGATAGAATACATCCAGTCATATTTATACTATAGCTCAACTTTTCAATATTTCCTGTTTTAAAATTTGACCAGAATCCACACAGTACAAGGTTTCTGTTATTTCAAGTCTTATAATAAAAAAAAGTATTGAAAAGCTCCAGTTGAGACATGTTGAAAGAAAAAAGTGTTGTCAATTCTTCAAATTTTAAATTAACAGCGGATATTTTAATCACAGGTGCCAGTAAGAATATAAAACTATCTTTTTCTCCAAACAATCTGTTAACAAGACTGAACTAGAACAAGATAAGTGGGAAAACAATTAAAAAATGTTTTGTTTGTTTTTTAACATAATTTTTGGAACAATTAATTCCATTTTATTATTTGGGTTCCCATGATTGTGCCCAATCTGGCCTTAGATTATACAATTAAAATATTTGTTTGGATCAGTCTTTTTTTTTAAAATTTTTATTTATTTGACAGAGACACAGTGAGAAAGGGAACACAAGCAGGAGGAGTGGGAGAGAGAGAAGCAAGCTTCTGGCTAAGCAGGGAGCCCGATGTGGCGCTCATGATCCCAGGACCCTGGGACCATGACGTGAGCCAAAGGCAGACACCTAATGACTGAGCCACCCAGGCACCCCTGTTTGAACCAGTCTTAAAATGAGTCTCATATATATGTTTTCTCTTTTTAATTTTATGTTCATTTGCCACACTTTCCTTTCTGTCTTCTTTTTTTTTCTTTTTTTTAAGAGACAAAGAGAACAGGAGCAGGGGAAGGGCAGAGGGAGAATCTCAAGTGGACTCCCCGCTGAGCATGGAGACTGACGGGCTCCATCTCACAACCCTGAGATCATGACCTGAACTGAACTCAAGAGTTGGACTTAACCATCTGAGCAACCCAGGTGCCTCTGCCTTATTTCATCTTATACTTCATCCCTACCCATTCCATTTATGTTTCTCACTCAACCTGCATTCTCTCTTGACCAATGCTTATATCCCACCCTCATTTCCCTAAAAGTATTTTTTCTTTCTAACCTTAGTGTGTTCCTATACATCTTAATATGCAGTTGCTATTCTAAGTGTTTTACATACATTAATTCATTTAATCTTCAAAGCAACTCTTTAAGTTAGATGTTACTGTTAAACTGATATTATTTTTTAAAATATTTATTTATTTTTATTTATGTTTGAGAGAGAGAGAGAGTGCACACACGCAAGCACAAACAGGGGGAGGGGCAGAAGGAGAAGCAGACTTCCTGCTGAGTGGGGAACCCCACAGAAGACGCTATCCCAGGGCCCTGGGATCATCATGACTCAGCTGAAGGCAGATGCCACCAAGCGTTCTGTTTAACTTATTTTAAAGATGAGTAAATTGACTCTTAGATAAGTGAATTTCCAAAGACCGCACAGGTGGCAAGTGGGAGAGCCAAGTTTTGAGGTCAGGCTCACAGGTTCAAATTCTGACTTTGCTCCTGATGAGGACAGGTTCAGATTCTGACTTTGTTCCTGATGAGGCCACATCCCTCAAAGCCTGGCCTGGGAGCAGAGTCTGTCAGTCTTGGGCTCTTCCTGGCTTCCCATATGCAGATCATTTTTCTGCATACTCACTCAGTGAAACCTAAACCTGACAGTGGGTATGCTGCTTGCTAAATGGAAGGCTTGGGCTAGTGACATCTCTAGTGTCATGGGCTCCTCAAATCTGCCGGGGGAGTTACGTATTATTTTCTCGTCAACAAATGAGAAAACAGAAGCACATACAAATTATTAATTTGCACATTTGTAAATATCGGATCTTGGATTCCCACACAGATAGGACTCCAAAGTGTCAGCCTTTAACCCCTACTCTCTAAAACAAAAACACCTTTTCTTTTGAAGCCCAAAACATTCACAGTCACCAGCTTCTTCTCCCTTCTCAGTAACATTAAAAATAATCCCATTTTCCTGCTTCAAAGTTTTCCTTCCAGACTGATTCACTGCAAAGATTTCAGCCATTTGCCCTAACTTTATGCTTGTTTTACCTTTTCCCCCCTATAAAGTTAATACTTCTATATTTTCCATCTCATATATCCACTTATTAAATTATCAAGTAGTTGAGAATGTGATAGTCTGCACTGAGAATATAAATGTGACCAGGAGAGATGTGTCTGCGGCCCTCATAGGGCTCACAGTGGAAGTATAAACCAATATGTAGACTCTCATCATACACAATGATAGGTCCAGTATCCAGTAGCTCCTGTAACATTCCCATCAATTTCCCCTTCATTTCTTATATCTTCAATATATATTTTCATTACCTGTGTTTTCTGTAAACTATTTCTTGTAGCTTACAAATATGTCCAGATCTCCCTGTACTATAAAGACAGACATGCCCAAAATTTATCCTCAATTTTGCTATAGTACTGAGCTCTTGTCCTCTCTCCTTCTCTTCTTCACCAAATATCTTTAAGAATAGATTAATGACCTTAAATTAACTTCTTTGTCATCTACTCATTTCTTGAATCTTCTGAAGATTTGGCTTGTATTACAACTACTCTATTGACATTTCAGAATGTCATTTTGCATTTTGGTAAGGCTATCGGAAACAGTTTCCTTTATATGAATATATGTATAATGTATGGTTTCCATAGTATAAGAGCCGTACCAAAAGCTTATATTGCCCAGAGATCAATTATACTTCCTTCAGGTCACCAGGAGTCCATCACTGTTTGCTCATTTGGTGAAAACTCTAGAGTTAAATGCTGTAGTTCATTAAAATAACTAGTTCATTAAAATAACTAAGGCGAACATGCTTTGCATCAGTTAAATTTTTCTACCCTCTTTTATGGTACAATTCAATAGTAACTTTTAAGCTTCTTTTAAGTGCTTTTAGATTTTCAATTTTAATTCTCTGTATTTATGCAAATATACTGTGTGCTTTTTAGCCATGTATCTGGTCCCTAAGAGAAGCAGCCCTGGGAAACTCTCGCAACCTCACCTTCCCTCACCTTTCAATATAGTCTGCAGCCTTAGTTACATCCTATCATCAGTGAGTCCCAGCAGCTGTTTGCATCAGGCAGGACAAGACAGTTGTTGTTGGAAGTACAGGGAAAGACAGCCAAGTCAAAATTAGTTTACCATGTTTCCAGAATCCTCTCCTTCAGGAAAATTACCATCTCTATTGTTATCACCACATTACATACAGATTTAAACTTGAATTTATCCCACCAGCTGTCTTAGGCATACCATCACTTTTAATTCTCATAATAATTATGTGTGTATTTTGTTTTAACAATGTAGAAAACCAAAGTTTAGAGATGTTAAATAATTTGCTCAATCACACATCTGTAAAGTGGCATTGATGACACTCAAACTATTTTGGTCTGACCCATTCCTATTATTTAGCCACTATGCTATTTTGCTCCCTCATAGTGTAAATAAAAATAGAATGGAAGAACTGAGTGAATTAATAAAAACATAAAATGTAATCTCTTGAAAGCCACTGTAGCTTTTATAACATACTGGAATGACTGTTCTTTAGCTGCTATCATCCTACTCTCTCAAAGTCCCTGGCAGCATTTACCACCGACATTTGCCTTTGGCTCCTCCTTCACTTCCCCCATCTAGTCCCCAAGTCCTTTAGATTCAATGACCTTATACCCCATATTCATCTGACTAATAGCATTGCATGGATTATGCCTTAGCTTACAACCCCTTGTATGACTGCAGTGTCTTCTCAACTATTCCAGATCTCTGCTCATACTATGCTGACAGATTAGTGTTCCTGAATCCTGGATAGCTTTACCTATGTTGCTTTTATGATTAAAAACTGTCATTGAGGGGCGCCTGGGTGGCTCAGTGGGTTAAAGCCTCTGCCTTCGGCTCAGGTCATGATCCCAGGGTCCTGGGATCGAGTCCCACATCGGGCTCTGTGCTCAGCGGGGAGCCTGCTTCCCTCTCTCTCTCTCTCTCTCTGCCTGCCTCTCTGCCTACTTGTGATCTCTCCTTCTCTGTCAAATAAATAAATAAAATCTTTAAAAAAAAAAACTGTCATTGACTCTTCATTTTCTGTGGGATAGAGTCCAAACTCTTTCCCTGGTATGTAAGTTTTGTGACTTTTTCTGACTGCATTTAATGATTCAGTTTCCCTGCTCACTTCTTTGAACCTCTCCTGTTTCCTACCTATAGGAGAGGAAAAATATTTTTCCTTCTTGCCTTTTATGTTCTTGGCTGAGACACCAGTAATAACAGATTAACAAGAAAAAAAAACAAATTTTTTAAAATGTAACTCATGTATACGTGGGAGATACCCAGAAAAAAATTAGTAACTTCCTGAGGTGGCTTAGAATTCAGGCTTAGATACCATCTTAATAGAGAAAAGGGTGTGGTGTGGGGTGTAGGTTTCTTATGGGAGAGTAAATGATTTTTAGGAAAGATGAATAGGCTCTAGAAAAATAATGGGAGACATGATAGTTTGTGACAAAGTCTGTCTAGGTGTGGTGTCACTTCTTGTCTCCTCTCCTGTGATAAGAGTCAACCTTCCCTTGTTGATGAAACTCCACAGAGTGGATTGATGACAACTGAGTTCCTTTTGGGGGATCTGTCTTTGCGTAGAAAAGGGGAGTTCAGAGAAAACCTCTCCCTGTATTTGCTGTTTTTCAAGTGCTTAAGGTTAAAATGATAAATTTATCAAAGCGCTTAGATGGGGGTGTTGTATTCTATCACCCTTCACACAAAACACTGCTCATTATTCAATAAATATATCCTGCAGCTTCCTGTCCCCCTACATTTTCTAGTTGCATTTCTTTTACCTCCACTCACCCATGTTTCTTGCAAGGTCTAGTTCTCAAATATCACATTATCCAGGAAAGAGTCTTTGTCTTCCTACCCCTCTGTTTTAGCCAGCTGTAACCACACCTACCAGTTTGTGCTTATCTGGTTGCAGCCCACAACTAGAAAAATCTTGTGAACCCATTTGTTCTGGTGTTGGTGGATAATTGCTTCATCACTTTCCTTTATAGAAGATGACATATGTGTGTGAAAATCACATATTTCATGTGAAAATCAAAATTAGGGCCTTAGACACAACTATAAATCTCTGTTTTTTGTATGTTCAGTTATGCTAATAGAAATTTAGGTTTCCTAGATAAAAAATTATACAGATTAAAAATAGGTTGTTCAAATAAATTCTAGGGAAAATGAGTTTTAGTTCCATTCTTTGTACATCCTGCTACATTAAATTGTCTTGAGCAAATTAGCATAAGTAGGTATCTTTACACAAAACTATTTGATGCACCTGTGATCAAACATTCAACAGAATTCATCTCAGAAAAATGAAGATGATTTGATGTATATTCTATTCATATTTTATGAACACTTTATAAGCAAATACAAAGCAGTCACATAAGCTACAAATAATACCTTCACATTTAGCAACACAAAGAACAATCATATTGTTATGATGAAAATGTCTTGAGGAATTTAGAAATATTCAGGGTTTAGTAACATAATGGGTTTTCTTCATTTGTATTAATAGGATTCCTTAGTTTTTGAATGCTTCTGCTTATATTCATTTATACAATAGTCTGGTAAGGTAGGTGAGGTAATAGTATCTACCTAGTAAAAATAAGAAAGTGCAAATCCAAACTTCTTACAATTCTCTTAAGTCAGCATTAAAATGAACACTTAATATCCCTAATGTTTATACCTTATTTAAACCATTTGACTACAGTTTTAATTAGTGTATATTCTCATAATTGGTGTTTCTAGATTGGTCTTTTTTATGTCACTGTATTTCCATTCAAAGATAAAGAAATATTGATTTCAAAGTTTAGAGAGTTTGAAACTAAAATTTTATTTGAGTTGAAAAGTTAATTTAACAAGCAATAAAAATCTCAAGTTTTAACTTAATTCATCTTTCATTAAAGGACTAAAATATTTTTAAAAATTCTTCAAAGATAAGTTTTGCTTCTTTTAACAATTTTGTCTTTAAATGGTCTTGAGGGGTGCCTGGGTGACTCAATCAGTTAAGTGTCTGCCTTCTGTTCAGGTCATAATCTCAGGGTCCTAGGATCAAGCCCTGTGTTGGGCTCCCTGTTCAGCAGAAAACCTGCTTCTCCCACTCTCTCTGCCCATCTACTCTGCTTGTGCTCTCTCCCTCCTTCTCTCTTGCTAGTTATTGCTCTATCTCAAATAAATAAATAAAATCTTAAAAAAATACAGATAACAGAGGGTAAAAAAGATAAAATGAGAGTCTCCTTTTGTTGTATTAGAAAATGGAAACTATTATGAAATATCATATAAATTTGTTTTAACAGTGACTATTCACCATCAAAACATTTCTAGTACCACTGATGTAAGAATTAGAAATCTAGTTTTATTCCAAGTGTGATGTTTTACTTAATTTTTTAGCAAATATGTTGTGTTTCATTTATGACAGTTACATATGAGCTTATGTAAGGTAGAGTAAGAAATAAAATAATAATAGTTTTGCAATAGCCCATTCTGAGATCTCCAAAAAGACATTATCTCTGGTTTTCTGGAGTTCTCTATTCTCAATGTTCAATTGATACTGGTTCTAGCACTAAGAATAGCTCAGTGCCTACTGTACGAATATATGGAATTTTGTTTATAGATTCTTAAAAATAAATATTTGTTCACTATAGTTGAGATTTATGGAATTTGAAGGTTTATATACTCTTAATATCAAGTATAGTACCTGTATCCTCTATGTATTTATATCTGAGATATATGGGTTAGAAAAAAATATCTATGTTTTTAGGTATAATCACAGATTTTTTTAACTGAAAATTATTTATTTATTTATTTATCTGTTAGAGAGAGAGAGAGAGAGCGAGCACAGGCAGACAGAGAGGCAGGCAGAGGCAGAGGGAGAAGCAGGCTCACTGCCTAGCAAGGAGCCCGATGTGGGACTCGATCCCAGGACACTGGGATCATGACCTGAGCCGAAGGCAGCCGCTTAACCAACTGAGCTACCCAGGCGTCCCTTTAACTGAAATTTTATTGAAACTTTGGATCCTGGACTAAAAACCAACTGGTAAGCAATTTACAATGGTTTATAGTAAGCAAGAACTCAAAAGAGAATTATTGATTCTGGAGATATGTGTTTACATTTCAAGGGTGGGATGAGACCTAGGAGATATTTCTGTGCTGCAAAATTGAAGACATTGTGATTATATGCCCCTTAAAGATTTATTTAGTTCCAAAATATTAGAATGACAATCCAGGATCCTTTCCATTCTGTCTCTGAGAAGCAATGATTTCTCTCTCTCTCTCTCTTTTTTTTAGTAGAGGGAAAGCTTCCTCCCCTATATCCTTCTATATAAATAAGATTCTTACTCTCTCCCCAACATTTCTGTACTCATAGGATATTTGCTCTGACGTTATTGTGCCTTCTTAGGAATTAAGAATTGTGATGTGGGAAACTACATGATTATTATTAGCTTCTAAGTGAATAATGATAATATATCTCTGACTTAAAAAAAACAAAGCTTTGTGTTTGCATTTAGAACAAGATAAAGATGAAAACTTAAATGAGATATAATAGATATGTATATTTTTACATGAACTTGAATCCAAAAACATAGATATTTCTTATGAGATAAACTCTAGGTGGAAGGGAGATCATAAAGAAAGTACTAAATCCGATGTTCATTTTTATGTAAATTAGAATATTGATATTTGACCAGTATTCTTTTCTATGTTAATAGATCATTCTCCATTATAATACTTATCATATTCTATAGTTACTTATATGGCATAATGATATATTGATATATTAATTTTTTTTTTTTTTTTGCTCTGGTAATTCATTTTGATCCCATGGCTTTTCTCCATCAAACTGGACTATGACATCTGTCTCCTCAATGTGAGGAATGTTGAAAGAAACAAAGAAGGGTTTAATTAAAAAGTTGTGATGGAGTGTTAAAAATCTTGGTGTTGAGTATCAAAATCTAAGGCTGTCAGGGACAAAGATCATAAAATCTAGAACCATGACAACAGATTTAGGAGACTGCTTCCTATTATCTAAAAAGACAAAGGTTATTATCTCTGGGCTAAAAATGTTAATTGGTGGAGAAGCAAGACCTTAGAAGATTCACTGTCCTTAATAGGAGGTTCCTTCAATGGTGGGGTTTGGGGTAATGGAACTCCAGAGAGATTAGGAGCTTGACAACAAAATGCTTGCACTTTGTATCCCTGGGTAGAACTGACAAGGCAACCAACCTCATAGCAGAGTTATGGTCAACACTTAGTCAAGTGTGATGTCTAGTCAGGTTCATCAGGTGGGTTCCTAGACTCTCCTACCATTGTGGAAGTCACAGGAGTAGCAGCATACTGCACTAAGTGAGAGTGGAAAGATCTGATCAAAGAGCCGTGGGGCCCAAGACACCTTGTGGTAGGGTCGAAGACAACGCACTAACAATCTGCCTCCACCAATCGTCTGATATCTGTTATGACCGATATCTCGCTGGGTGACAATGTGGAGAGATAATAATGAAGGACTCTTCACATGACACCATGGCACTATGTAAATCTCTCTTTCTTTCACCAGTAACTTAAATACAATCCTAGGAAATGATAAGGGAAAACCGTAGTAGGAGATTATTCTGAATCAATCAGAATTTACAGAATTGGCTGAGATTTTCTTTCTGTCTCCCTGTAGAATGAGGGTGCAAGGTAGAAATCAATCTGTTAACAAAAAATTGATAAAAACTAACATCATCAATGTTATTATAACTATTTATTACTATTATTATTGTTGTTTAAGCTTATGGCCTGAATATCACTACATTCGCACAATTGTATGTCTTCCTGATTACTGTATAATCTACAATCTCTTCAAAAAACCTGCTCACTGTTTATTTGTCCTGCTTTTCCTTCCTTGGAATCTACTTACTGAATGAATAAGAGGGTGGTGAACAGAGATTAAGAACTGAGAAATTGGCTGGTATGGTAGGTAATACATGTTTATGTACAACATCTCTTTTCTGTCATAATATTCTACAAAACTTAGATTTTGTTTTGTCTTCACATTTTCCAAAATATGTAGTGATGACTGACCCTCTGTCATGCATTTTTTTGCTTAAAATTCTTAATGATAGTAATACCACAAGCTGCTCTGCAACTAAAACAAAATCTTCTCTTCAGAAAATATTTCTAGAGTTAACATTCTTCATTTCCCTTATTCACTGTGGGAAAAATATAAAAAGAAACCCAGAACACTGTATTTTCTGTAATAGTTCCTACTGTTTCAATTTAAGTTGGAATCCTGGGACTTTTAAAAAGTTCCTTTTAGCAACAATAGGTCAATTCGTTGACCTATTGTAGAAGTAGATTTCTCCTGTGTCTCTTTTGTAAGCACCAATGATTCTCCAAATGAGACTACCTCAGATGTTCATTAAATGTGGGGTATGTTGTGTGGGTTTGTGGAGGGAAGAGAGTGCCTACTTGTGCACATAAAACAAGATATAAGGTGCATGGCAACAGAATCCTTTGAAAATGGGAGAAAATTAAATTACTGTGGAATGAGTCATTTCACAAATACAATATAAATTTCCATATACAGCACAGTAGTACTTGTTGCAATTTTGATGAATGCACTACTTCCTTCACTTAAAATATTTCTCAACTGATAGAAATTTTCATCAAAAATAGGAAAGAAAGTAGAGAAAAATAATCACTTCTCCCATGAAATCAAATGTGGGGGAAATTCTTTTGCTCGTTGGAAGGAAAATTAGCCATTTCTGACTCATTATAGCTAATAAGTGGGAGTATGAATATCAATTGATTGAAAATCAGTGAAGCAAAAAATGGTGCATTTAAATCAGTACTACTGAATCAATCAATGTTAATCACATCTCAACCAGCATCAGAGAAGTGTCAGAAATGGCCTATTGTGAAGAAGGTAAATTCAGAATTTTCCTACCTCTAAAACCAAATCATGATGAACAATTTTTTTACTCCCAATAATGAAATTTTAGGGTCTGATTAAAGAATAAATCATGAAAGGATTGGTAAGGTTGTAAGGTGGACATCTGATGCAGTGAGTACCTCAACAGAAGGCACAATCTCCAGATCATCCATGCTATAAGAGCTTACTCTTAGAATCATACAGAGGATCAAATGTGTCATTAAAAGTGGGTGCAGCTACACTTTGAGGTGCACATAGCATAATAGAGAAGTTGAATCACTATGTTATGAAATCACTATGACACTAATGTAACATTGAGTATCAGCTATACTCAAATGAAAATACTTGAAAGCAATGGGTATAGCAGAGGATTCCTTAGTGGGGAAAATTGTTTTGCCACTAATGAAAGAAAAGAAAATTAAGTATGCTATTGGAAAGAGATTTTTTAAAAATAGGCATTTATATATTTTTAAAATATTTTTATTTATTTATTTGACAGGCAGCGATCACAAGTAGGCAGAGAGGCAGGCAGAGAGAGTGGGGGGAAGCAGGCTCCCTGCTGAGCAGAGAGCCCTATGTGGGACTCTATCCCAGGACCCTGAGATCATGACCTGAGCCAAAGACAGAGGCTTTAACCCACTGAGCCACCCAGGCACCCCTAGATTTTTTTTTTTAATTGTATTATGTATACTATTTGCCAATCTAGCCCAACTTACTTTCTAGTTTATAATACCTAAATAGTCTGTAGTTCTTGCTAAACACACTTTACCTGATGGATTCATTTTTGGTCCTCTAGACAGAGCTAGCCTTTCCACATACCACTTCACCATCGGTTTTGCCCCCTGTTCCAAGTGTTTGCTAAAGACCCATGTTAGCTCTTTTCACATGCTGCCTGCTGCTGTTGGCCCTCTGAACATCTGCTCCATGCCCTAGATGGGTATCATTTCCTGTTTCTGGAATTTATTGGTCTGTTTAGACTCTCTTAGTTTTCTGTATATTTTATAGATGCCTTTTGATTTTTTCATTCAGTAAATCACTATTGGTAGTCTGTGCTCTGGGCACTGAGTCAGGTGCTGTGTCTCCCACATATGTGGATATATACACGTCTGTTCTCAAGATCTTTCTGGCCTAGCCAGCATCCAAGGAGCCTTCTATGGTATTCTGACTTCTCTTTTGTGTTTCTTTCACTTGTTGAGGTACTTCCTGCTATCTGATCCAACTTCAGTGCCAGTTGTGCCAAGAAGTCTCCTTAGAAATAAAGTTTAGTGTTGGAAGAACTCTCTCTCCTATGACTATGAGTTGGTAGTACTCTAACATTATTTATCATATATGTAGTAATATATAACAATTGGAGACACATTTCATCTCCCGTAGTAGAAAGTAAATCATTTGGAAAGAAGGATGAACTCTCAGTTTCTTTTCTTTCATCCATAATGCTTAGCTGAGTGTATCTACAGTGAACTAGTACAAGGTTGTTGATGTGACTGGTTGGTCAACATCATTACAAGCTAGTTCACTTTCAACTTGCTAAGCATTTACTTGTTCACTCTAATTACAGCCTTAGGAGAAATGCAGCTACAGGAGAAATCTGTTAAAAAAGTGAATTGTGGAACTTGAACTTGGAGAGAGGTGGGATGGTCCTAAATTCATTTGGAAGGTTCAGAGTCTATGTGGGTGTTTTGTCAAGGTCATTGAAACGTTTGGCAGTGGACCTGGATTGCAATATTATCTTTACTGGTAATTAGCTGCATAATTTTTGACAAACTCCATATCTCTGGTAGGACCTCAAATTTTCAATTACATAGTAATCATGTATTTATCACCTTTCATATGCCAGGCACTATACTAGGTACTTAAGTCAGAAGAAGAGTAGGGCACTATCTCTGAATGAAATGAGCTTAGCATATAACAAATATACAACCATGTATGCCAATAATTACCATAAAGTAAGACAAAACACTGATAATATTTTGTGAAAAGTACAGTGGGTAAATAAAAGAGTAATGGATTGCCTAATGAGAGATAAAGGTTTTATAGAGAAGTTATGTGATAATTCTGGATATTACGGGGAAACAGAGAAAAAGGTATTATAGTAGTACTTCTTGGCAGTAAAAATAACATGTATAAATCCAAAATGGTAAGAAAATGGACTAGTCATCTGCTCCATGTTCTTCAGAATTGTTTGGACCATGAGTATGATGGGAGATAACTGGAAATGAACTATACAAAATCAATGAAGGAAACTCTGTGTCTTAAAAAGAAGTGTGGACATTTGTCTTTTACCTCAGCCATTTTAATTCCTGTTTTGTTTTGTTTTTTAAGATTTTATTATTTATTTATTTATGAGAGAAAGAATGAGAGAGAGAGAGTGAGAAAGAGAGTATGAGCCAGGGGAGGGACAGAAGGAGAAGCAGACTCCCCACTGAGCATGGAGCCCAACCTGGGGGCTCTTTCCTTGGACTCTGGGGTCCTGATCTGAGCCAATGGAAGGAGCTTACCAGGCTAAGTTACCGAGGCACCCCTTAACTCCTGTCTTATATGTTTTTACTTTGGGGTTCTGTGGAAGATTGACCTTGACAATCAATCTAGATGATATAAAAAGGATAACAAAACTCTGCAATAAAATGTGGAGTGTAATGAATGGCACCTACATTTGGATGGAACTGTACGTGTCCTATAGAAAGAGACCTATGTCCACATTCTAGAGTAGGAAAACTGAACCTGCAGAGACTTGGGCCAGGGAGCCTAGCTGTTACGGACATCTAGAGGAGAGATGGAGAAGAGAGGAGGTAAAGTAGTTTCAGTGCAGTGGTGGAACAATGGATTTCTACAGAAACTGAAGTGGTAGTAAAATGGAGTTGGGTTTGATAATTGCTCTCTTACATGGATTTAGGCTGTACTTAGAGACTTACAGTTATTTTCAGCATTTGTTCTTCCACTTTTCAGCCATATTCACATGCCATTAATTTCTCTCTCCTGCTGACAATGTCCTCATCTCAGCGGTGTGGCTGTAATTGTTACTCCATGGTGCTGAATGTGGTTCATAAAGAGGTGGATAGTCTGGCTGACTCTTACTCACCAGCCTACAGCAGCTTGTTCACTAAGGGACTTCAGGTCTTACCACATTTATATTAAAAAAGTTGCCAGCTGCCTTCCTTGCAGAGCCTGTATTAATACAGGTTCCTATGAATCTAACAGAATCCCTAGCCTGCAGATCTAAAGCAACCATTTAATTGACCCTACAGAGATCCCTTTGAGCTCTAAACTTCTCTCTGTGGTATTTCTAGTTCTCAGTCTATGTGAATAGCGTATAATTTTTTTGCTCATACATTTGAACGGTAGAAACTTTGGCAGCACATGTGAAGTAATAAAACTTCACTAAATGAATCATCAGTCATTACTACATAAGCATTACTTAAGTGTAACAATGTTTTGCTATGACTCTGAAAGCATCCTTGGGCTGCCTGGATCTAAATTTAGTCTCTATTTACTAGTGAACACTAAACCATCTTGATTAAGGTCTGTGACTTTCTAAACTTTCTAAATCTTGTTTTCTCATGTTAAGATGAAGGACATTTCTTTGAAGGTTAAATGAGATAATCTATATAAAACATTTTGTACAATACCCAGCATGTAAAATTAGCTTTGTTATTTTGATTTTCAGGTTATTATATCTACAGCATTATTATATTTATACATTCCTTAATTTGCATTATATTCCCTTTTGAATGTAAAGGTTTCCTACATGACTTTATTCCTTGCATATTCATGAGGAAATTTTTATGAATTTTTATAATACCATCTTAATTCATAGTCATTTCTAGTTACCTTGCCTTGCACAACATTGCACGACCTACACAGCTAGTGTTCCATCTGATGATGTTCCATATGTATGTATATCTAGTATGATAAGACTACATATTTAATTTTTCTTAAATTCTGCTATAATTAACCTACAGTGTTATACAAGTTTCAAGTGTACAATATAGTGATGCACCAAATCTATACAAGCCTTGGTGCTCAGCATGATAAGTGTATTCTAAATCCCCTTCACCTATTTCACCCAACCTCCCTCCCCCTTTCTGGCAACCACCAGTTTGTTCTGCATATTTAGAGTCTGCTTTTTGTGGTCTCTTTTTTCCCTTCCTTCCTTTCCTCCCTCCCTCTCTCCTTCCTTTCTCCCTACCTTCGTTTTGTTTCTTAAATTCCTTCCCTCCCTCCCTCCCTTCCTTCCTACCTTCATTTTGTTTCTTAAATTCCACAGGTGAGTGAAATCATATGGTATTTGGATAAGACTACTTCTTATATGTTTGTTAAAATTAGGAGGTAAACCATCAAAGTCTCATATAATACCACATGCTATGACAGTGGGAAAAGAAGTACTGGGCTTTACTATAAAATATCTTAGTAAAAGCAGTAGCAAGAGCTGTTGACAAATCACTGTGCTGAAATTTAAGAAATGTAACACTAACTTGGCTTTCAGTTTTCTGAAATTGTAAATTTTGATAATATAGCAAGTTGTATTCTGGTGATTAAGTTTATAATATGGTGAGTTGTATTCTGGTGCATTTAAGTTTATTACAATTCGCAACATATTTATTGAGATTATAGTGAGAGATTTTCCATTATATACACTTCAGGTTTAAATCTTGGTTATGCTCATAAATACATCTTGGCTGTGTATAAAATTCTTGAATCACAAATGTTTTTCTCTTTAGACTGAAATATATTTTCTTCTTGAATTTAGCATCGGTGAAAAGTATACAATCAATTAGATTATTATATGTCTTTTATCTAACTGGATGCAGGACTTTTTTCTTATATCTCTGAAAAAGACAGTAAAAGACAGGAAGACAGGATAGGACTACAAGATAGTCTCTTTCATTGATTTTGCTTTGTACATGGATAGAGTTTTGATCTGTGGACCAGGATATTTTGACTTCAATAGTGGCTTCTGTTTAGTATGCTCTGGTTTTCTCTTTGGACGTGCTCATTATCCATAAAATGAATGTTTCTTTTCTTCATTGCTCTTAGAATTCTCATAGATTTCCCCTTTATTTCTGCATCAATATAAAGCTTTTAAACACTACTTTCTTCACCAATGAATTAACATCTAGTGAAACTTTTTGTCCTTTATTGCCACCACTGAAGATTTTATATCTTGATATTGCATTTTAACATTTCTCCTTTTTTCCCCCTATATTCTCCTTTCTCTTCTTTTTCTGTGTCCATTTCTTCTTATTTTTTATGTTAGTTTGGAGTCCATGCTTACTTTAAATATTCTCTAAAAATTTCTTTGCTCTTTCATAATACACATTTTCCTTCCTTCCTTCCTTCCTTCCTTCCTTCCTTCCTTCCTTCCTTCTTTCTTTCCTCCCTCCCTCCCTCCTTCCCTCCCTCTCTTTCTTTCTTTCAAGATTTTATTTATTTATTTAAGCATGAGGGAGACAGAGACAGAGCCTGAGCAGGGGAGAGGGGCTCATGGAGAGGGACAGAGACAAGCAGACTCTCCACTGAGCAGGGAGCCTGATTCAGGGCTCGATCCCAGGACCCTGAGATCATGACCTGAGCCTAAGGCAGAGGATTAACCCACTGAGCCATCCAGGCACCTCATAATATGCATTTCTTAAAAATGTATTTTCCTTTGCATATTTTAAGCCATGCTCCTCCTTAGGATTTTGTAGTCTATTATTTGCATACCTATGCAAGATTTTGTCAATTTAAAAATTCTTAAAGAGAGAAAAAGGCCTATTTTTATCCAGTGTTTGGAATTAAGGTGCATAGAGTATTCTAGACACCACCATTATCCACTTAAATTTAGCAGAATCCACCCCCCTACCACCTGTGTCTTTGAAACTTGTGTCAGTGTAAACACATATTTCTGAGCCAAATCACCGATGTAGACCAGTCTTCTCTATTGTCAGGATCTACATATCAGAAAATTAGACAAAGAATTTTTTTCCTTTCCATAAACATGCAATATTTATACACCATTTTAAAGCAAAAGATGAGTGTTATATATTATTAATTTTTTGTTGTTGGATCAGTTATTCAACTTTTCCAAATCACAATTTTCTTTTCTCTAAAATGGAGGTAATAATCCTTATCCTGTATATTGGCTGAGTGAATTAAATGAGTTCATATTTGTAAAGCATGTATCGCAGAGTCTGGAACAGAATATGCATTCAAAAATCATAAATTTTTATTATGCATATTATTTTATAATAGTTATGTAACTTACTTAGATCTCAATGAAAACTCTCTCTTGAACTTTATAAAGAGACCTACATTACATTTGGCTAGATATAACTATAATGAACATTCTTGCTGCATCCATTTAACATGAAAAACAACTACTGATGGTAAAAATAGAAAATGCAAGTGATATTTCAGCAATAGGCCCAGGGAACGTAAGAGCAAGTCAAAATACACAAGGTGTTTCAGAATAATTTAATAATATATTTTAATAAATAGTTCAAGATAATGATTCTCTGCATAAACTAAGGACAAGAGAAAATATGCTTATATCCATATTCACTGAAAAAGTCTACTGCATAGGAGATCAGGGCTGATGTTGTGTATTTCACATTTGGAATGATATATAATAGTATTTTAAAGTCCCATTAGTTGTTAGGTTGTAAATCATATCTGCACTTCTTCTGCAGCAAATGAAATGGTGTTTTAATGGTACATTGAATGGTACTGTAAATTTTCCAATGGGATTACAATTAATTCACAGTATTGGTTGATTTAACAGTATGATGGAATATGTTTATGTATCACTCCAATTTTATGGTATAAATCTGCACATAAATTTAAGCTTCAGTGACTTTCCTTGAGACTTAACAGGCTGCTTAGCTAGAAAAGATTCTTACAGAATGCACAATGAAAGTTAATGCCCTAGTTTCTTAGGACTATGAAAAGAGTACCCTGCTAATCCAGTTTTACTCCGTTCTGTGACAGAATTATGGGGAAGTAAGGCTTATGATCTATTTTAGCTTCAATTTCACTTGTGATTCCATCTCATCTGATACACATAAACAAAATTTGTAGAATCTATTCTCCATTCAAAAAATAACATAGTCAAACCAAAATATGTTAAATAAATAAAAGAACTGTTTTGATGATATCTGGGCAGATTATTTCAGAACCTCCTCCAGTTTGCCTTACCTTGAAAATTCTGACAGCTATTCAGAGTAGTTTGAATATGAATTCATGGGTTTGTTCACTGAAAATGGGCTAGAGAAAATTGCATACTGTCATTTTCTACTTACAATTCTATTTCTCTGGAGTAATTTCAGCTTGCATTTACCAATATTTATTATGGAAAATATACCTTACTCTATAATAATACATGTATTCATGCTTCCTTTTTCTTTTTGTTAAAAAAATCAGAAAGAGCATATATGCCACTCTTAGACATGGAGACACATTAGCCTTATCATTTATTATTTCTTTAAGCAGTTCTTAAAGTTTTCAAATTCTACTTTTGATGATTCAATTTCCCCTATAAGCAATTTATCCTAGTTGAACTCATTTAGTAATTCTCACACTCTTTTAACCCATTAAAATACTGGATGAGCATTCAGTTTCACCTTCAAATTTTCTTTATTTGCTTTAGTGTTTTAAACAAAAACAATACATTTTAGTTAAGAGCTGATGAATTAATTGCAATTCAGGACTGAAGAGTATGTGTCCAGATTGTAACCTATCAAAGGCAAAGGGCAACAATCATGTTGTAAACCACGTACAAACACAAATAGCAGGTTGTCAGTTCCATTTTTTTCTTTTGCCTTAAATAGTAATATCGTTTATCTGGAAGACAGGGAGTTCTAACACCCGTCTTCATAAAATTTGGAGTTCTTATTCTCTATCTTTTGGTTTGAGAATGTAATATGCCACTCAGATTTCTTTGGCATAGCTCCAGGAAATGCTCTTAATTCTTTCAAAAAGGTAATTAGAGTCCAACATAAGTAGAATTTCCTAATGGCAGTAAATCCTAAGACTGATTGAATGACAATATTTAGCTGAGGGATATATTATCCCTTTAGCTGCAGGCTCAGTATCAGAGAAAGGATGGAAGAGGGATCTTGGCAACAAGAGAACAGAGGGCAGTGATTCTGGGGTAACCAGCAGTGATGATGCTACCACTAATTAAAGAAGAATAACAACCATAGTTACCAAAAAGGAGCGTGAAAAAAAATTGCAGCAAAGGAAAGAACACAAATTTGTATTCCAAGGGAAAAAAAAAAAACCACCACAAACTAGGTAGGAGCTAAAAGTAGAAAACTGAGAGTGTTACTCACATTCTTGATTGTCTTCAAATTATGAGCATCTCTAAGGAAATAGGACTACACCTATGTGAATCTGTGAATTTATCTTTTATACACGGATATAATTATATACATACAAATGTCATTGTAATTTTTTTGTTTCTGAGAAAATATTTTGTACTAGTTATGCAACATTTAAGAATTCATGACTCAACTTCTGCTTCTGACAAGATGAAGTAGACCGATTTCTCTTATTCTACTAAGTACAACTGTAAACCCTGGACACTATAAACCCTGGGTACTAATATATATTAGTAATAGTATGTAATATAATAACATAATAAATATTAGTGTCCAGTAATGTGTATATAGTATATATTTAGCCTCAGTGTGTGTGTGTGTGTGTGTGTGTGTGTGTGTGTGTATGCACATATACATATATGTGGAGAGACTCTGAAAGAATGTATAAGATATAAAGACTCTGAAAGATGCAGAAAAAGAAAGCAGACTGGCTAGGGACTATAAAATCCAAACACATGATGGCAAATTTACTGGATTTTCCTTTGGCCTCATATTTTCCAGATTTAGAGGGGCAAAAATTTGGAAAACCCAACAGACACAGACAAAAAGTAGCTCCAAGAAAGACCTACTCATTTAATAAAAGGACCAGAAAAACAGTAGCCTAGCAAGACAGAAAACTTTTCAAAGTTGCTGCTCTACTCTAGCCAAATATTGGAAAAATATATGGTCTGACCTTTATCCATAACAGCAGAGACTGAAAAGGAAGCCTAGACTTCCACCCTCACCTTGTTGTAGCAAAGAACTCTAAACCCCATTCTCTGGAGGTGTCTAGAAAGGGCCAGTATGGAGCTATGACTCATACATTTGCTGGTAATTAAACCTCTCCTTCCCATGGTTGGTAGAGACCAGATGGTGAATCTGTTATAGTAACATGGCAACCCACACTCCCCTTGCTGGGCAACCTCAGAAGAGTCCAAGAGAATCAGAGCTTTCACTACTGCCCAGCAATAATAAGGTTACTTTCTTTCTGTAGTGCTAGTGGAGATAATTTGTGGAGCATTGAAGCCTTCCAAACTTCCCCAGTCAGGGTGCTATCCAGATCACTGAAAAGCCCAAA
The DNA here is from genome assembly GCA_003697995.1 of Taxidea taxus jeffersonii. Lineage (NCBI taxonomy): Eukaryota > Metazoa > Chordata > Mammalia > Carnivora > Mustelidae > Taxidea > Taxidea taxus. The sequence goes on from ML103928.1 coordinate 99,239, forward strand.
CTCCCACTTCTATCTGAAAGTAATTAAGGCATACCTCTCCTACTTGTATGTTAACTGAGGATGAGTGGGGAACTTAGACTTCTACCAGGTCTAGAAATAACAGGTGATGTCTGCCCTTCACTTGACAGACTAGAAGGAAGACAGGCTAACACAATAGGCTTAAAAAAGATGAAGACTCTTATAATATATGCAATGTCCAGGTTTTACTAGAAAATCTCATCATACCCCAAACCAGGAAAACCTCAAACTGAATGAAAAATAACAACCAAAAGACTCTGACACTCAGATAGCAGGGATGTTAAGATTACCTGGAAAAATTTTGAGCCAAGTCATATTAAAATTGTTAAATGAGCAATTATAAACTTGCTTGCAGCAAATGGAAACATAGACTCAGCAAAGAAAAAAAAAACTGTAAGGAAGGATCAAATAGAAAATTTACAAATAATAATAATATGAAAATAGAAATAAAAACTCAATGGATAAGATCAAAAACAGAATGGAAGGAACAGAGAAAAGAACCAGTTATCCTAAAGACAGAAAAATAGAAATAGAAATAGAATTACCCATTATAAACAATACAGAGAAAGTAGATTTGAAACAAAATTAACAGAGCATGTTAATTTTGGAACATGTAGGACTATAAATAAAAATCTAGGGACGCCTGGGTGGCTCAGTGGGTTAAAGCCTCTGCCTTCAGCTCAGGTCATGATCCCAGGGTCCTGGGATAGAGCCCTCATCGGGCTCTTTGCTCTGCATGGGGCCTGCTTTCTCCTCTCTCTGCCTGCCTCTCTGCCTACTTGTGATCTCTGTCTGTCAAATAAATAAATAAAATCTTTTAAAAAAATCTAATATTTGTGTTATCAAAGGCCTGGAAGGAAAGGAGAGAGATCCTAGGACTGAAAATTACTTGAGTAAATAATGGCTGAAATCATCCCAAATTTAATAAGAGACATAAACCTTCTAACAATAAGCCAAGCACATTAAACTCAAAGAAATTCATGCTAAGACATGGATCACAGTAATACTTGGAAACCTAAAGACACAGAAAACATCTTGAAAGCTGCAAAAGAGAAAATACTTACAAGGGATAAAACAATGAAAATACTAGTAAGTTTTTCATGAGAAATCATGGTGGCCAGAAAGATGTGGCACATTTTTCAAGCACTGAAAGCAAAGCAAAACAAAACAAAACAAAAAGCAAATAAACAAACAGAAAACAAAAATGTGTCAAACTAGAATTCTATGCTCAGTGAAAGTATTCTTCAGAAACAAATAGAAATTAGGACATTCTCAAATAAAAGAAGACCAAGGGAATTTGTCACCAGTAGACCTACTCCAAATGAATGGTTACAGAAAATTCTTTAAACAGAGAGGAAACAATAAAGGAAGAATCTTGAACCCCATGAAGAAAGAAAGAACAAATAAGAGAAAAAATATGAATAAGTACAATAAAATTTTCTTCTCCTCTTGAATTTTCTAAGTTATATTTAATGGTTGCAACAACAATTTTTAACATAGTTTGATATGGGTATATAAAATGTTTGAAATGTATATAAAATTTTTAAGAAAATTATAAATGAAGAAGGATAAACAGATATATACTAAAGGGATATACTGTTTCTACATTTCATTCAAACTGACAAAATGTTGACACCAGTTAGACATAAGCTGTGTCTATGTAATATAATATTTAGAAGAAATAGAGAAAGATACATTCAAAAATACTATAGATAAATAAAAATGGAATTCTAAAGAAAATTCAAGTAAATCATAGGAAAGCAAGAAAAAATAGAGAAATTAAAAGCAGAGATAACAAATGGCAAAAAAAATATAAATTGTCAGATTAAGTCCTACTATAACAATATTTATATTAAATGTAAATAGTCTAAATATGCTAATTAAATGCAGAGATTGACAGAGTAGATTAGAAGCATGACCCAAACATACACTAATTAAAGAGAATTGCTTCAAATATAACAGCACCGGCAAGTTAAAAGTAAAAGGATGGGGGAAATTTTTCTAACTAAACCTTAATCAAAAGAAAGCAGAAATAGTTATATTAATAACAAATAAGCTAGTCTTCAGAGCAAATAAAATGAACAGAGACAGACATAGATTCTACATGTTATAATAAAAATGGGTCACTCCACCAAGACACAGTAATCTTATATGTATGTAAACCAAGAACAGGGCAATGAAGCAAAACTGAAAGAATGAGTCAAATCTGTAAGGATAATGAGAGACTTCAACATCCCTCTCTCAACATTCCCGTCAGTAGAAGTATGTAGGAAATCAAAATGTATATATATGGGGGCACCTGGGTGGCTCAGTTGGTTGAGTGACTGCCTTCAGCTCAGGTCATTATCCCAGCGTTCCAGGATGGAGTTCTGCATTGGGCTCCCAGCTCCACAGGGAGTCTGCTTCTCTCTCTGACCCTCCCACCTCTCATATTCTCTCACTCATTCTCTCTCTCAAATAAATAAATAAAATCTTTTTTAAAAAAGTATAAACACGAATTTATCAAAACAACCAATAAATAGAGACAAATAGACATATATAATACACCTACTCAAGGATATAGAAAAATACATTTTTGAGATCCCATGAAACATATACGAAAATGAATCATATCTCAGGCCATTATGAATTTTTAAAAAACTCAGCAAATTTAAAAGGATTGAAACCATACAGAATCATAATCAGCTAAAACTAGATATCAATAACACAAAAGTAACAGGAAAATCTACACTTGGAAACTAAACCATACACTTCTAAATAATCAATCAGGGAAAGAGTATGTCTTAAGACACAAAAAATTTCAGAAAGAATGAAAGATGAAAATAAAACATATCAAAATTCATGAGATGCAACTAAAACAGTGCTGAGAAATTTATAGCACTAAATTTTCTAAGGAAATTATTAGGAAATAGGAGAAGTCTCAAGACAATAATCTAAGTTTTCATTTCAAAAAACTATAAAAAAATAAATTCAAGACAACAAGAAGAAAAAGAATAAAGAGATAAAATCAATAAAAATGAAAAGAGAAAAATAGAGAAAATCAATGTAACAAAAAATTTTCTTTGAAAAGATCAATGAAACTGATAAACCTCTAGAATCAAGAATAAAAAGCAGAATTACAGACCCTAAAAACACCGGGAAGAATAAAGAAATACCTTAATTCTACATGTATAAATCTAACAACATAAATAAAATAGATCAATTACTTAAAAAGCACAAACTATTACAACTTAACCAATTTAAAATAGAACATTTGAACATAGCCCTATAAATATTAAGGAAACTGAATTCTTAATTTAAAACTTTCCAGAAAAAGAAATGTCTAGGGCCAGAGATTTCATTAGATAATTTTATCAAATGTTTAAAGAAGGCATAACACTGTCTTAAGTTAGATCAAAATGCTTTAACAAATAACCTAGGTTGTGTCACATAAAAAATAAACATTTATTTCTCACAGTTCTGGAGGCTGAAAGTCTTTTCTAATGAATGCACTGATCCTGCCATGGGGCTTCCACCGTCATGCTCCAATTACTTACCAAAGGTGCCATCTCCAAATACCACCACACTGGGGATTATGGTTTCAACATATGAATTTCAAGGAGATATAAGCATGTAGTCCATAACATTCTGTCTGTGATCCCCCCAAATTTATGTCCTTCTCACATGAAAAATACATTCACTCCATCACAATAGCCCCCAAAGTCTTAATTCATTCCATCATCAACTCTAAGATCTTAAGACCAAATTATTCTCTAAATATCAACTAAATCAGATATGGGTGAGACTTAAAGTATAATTTATCCTGAAGCAAAATCCCTTTCCAGCTGTGAACCCATGAAACTAGACAAGTTACATCTTCATAAAATATAATTGACATTCCTATTTCAAAAGGGACTAATAGGAAAGAAGTTAGAGGAGGCAGGTAGCAAGCAAATCCAAAACCTAGCAAGGAAAACTCCCTGATATCTTGAGCCTTAAGAATACTCTAGTTTCTTTATTTAGATGCTCTGCCTTCTGGACCCATAGAGGCTGTGATTCCCCACAGATATGCCAGATGGGAGGTTCCATCCCCAGGATGGTGTCTGGTGGGTGTCTTACCCATAATGTTCAGTAGAGCCTTCGTGGGAATGTAAATAATACAGGTACTCTGGAAAAACAATTTGACAATTTCTTAATAAACTGAACAGTCAATTACCACATGACTTAACAATTATACTCCTGAACATTTACCCCAAAGAAATAAAGATTTAAGTTTACAAAAAAGTCTGTACACAAATATCCATAGCAGTTTTATTCATAATAACCAAAATTGAAAACAAATCAGATGTCCTTCAGCAGGTGAAAGTTTTAAGAAACTGCTATATATCTATGTGGAATACTATTTAGCAAACAAAATAAAAAACAAAAAGCAAAACCATTATTGATTCACAACAACATGGATGAATCTCAGGATAATTATTCTGAGTGAAAAAAAAAAAACTAGTCCCAGAAGACTATATACTGTATGATTCCATTCACATAAAGCTCTTAAAATGACAAAATTATCATGGAATACTGATGAGTGATTTCCAGTTGGTTAAGGACAGAGAAGACGTATAGGAGGAAAGTTGTTTTGGCTATAAACAGGCAACAGGAACATGGCTATGGAATTGTTCTCTATTTTGACTGCATCAGTATCAATGTCAATTTCTTGGTTATAATAATGCACTATAGTTTTGGAAGACATTATTAATGGGGAAAAGTAGGCATAATGTACAAAATATTTCTGTATTATCTCTTATAACGGCAGGTGGATCTACAATTATCTCAAAAATTAACTTAAAAGGAGTTTACTCAGTCATCAGCTACATGCCATAAATATGTTTCATGCATAATTTATTATTAATGTTTAAAATATTTTTGACATTTAAAAATTTTAAGATAGTTTAGGAAACTAAATCTTTTCATAAATTAGAAGCTTTTTAAGTAAGCCTGTAAAAATATTCCTCCTCCTTCCCACCCACCAAAAAAATGTGATGATAGATTGAGAATGGACTGCAGATAATAAGACAATTTCACATTCTTTTATTTGCTACATAAAATATAAAATGTCTTACAAACCATCTTAAGCAAATTTGGTCTTTACAACTCTTATGTTATTTTTGGTAGATAATGACAAGTCTCCAAAGATGTTTAAGAAAATGATTAGCTCCTTTCTCAAAATCTCATTACCAGGTATAATAAAAGCTAGTGTCAGAGAAACTCAAGTAAGAATATTGTTTTAATGATGACAAATATAATAAATAAATTATATAACAGTATAAATTAAGATGATTATTTTAAATGATTACAAATCCTGTAATCTTGGCAGTGATGATGATATAGCATTCCACTGTTAATAATTATGGCTTGAAAAGGAATTAACAATACCCTCACAATGATGAGCATTGAGTAATGTATGGAATTGTTGAGTCATTATTTTGTACACCTGAAACTAATAAAACACTGTATGTTAATTATACTTTAAAAAATGCACTCGAGTTGAGATTTAATAAAAATAATTAAAAAGAGAGTTATGTTTGATAATCAATCTATCTCAACTAATATCAAACAAAAATTAAGAAGAAGAGCAGAGCCTAGTGGGGGAAAGATGGAAATAAATTATGGCTTAAGGTGACAAAGGCTATTACAGATGTGTGAATAATACAGTAGCTAAGACAATGGAACATCTATTATTATCAGCACAGCCATGAAAACTTTTTTGAAAACTGCAATAAGGAATAGCATTTATAGGATAATAAGAAGTTTAGTTTTGGACATGTTTTGTTTGAAAATGCTCATTAGTCATTTAAGTGGAGATATTAATTCATTTAACATGAAGGTTATTTTATTTTTTGTGCCCGACCCTTTTTGTTTCAAGTTTTTGTTTAAATTCCAGTTAGTGTTAATTAATTAATTAATTAATTAATCTTATGTTAGTCACCATACAGTACATCATTAATTTCTTTCTTTTTAAAAAAATGTTTTATTAATTTTTTAAAAAAAATTTTATAAACATATAATGTATTTTTACCCCCAGGGGTACAGGTCTGTGAATCGCCAGGTTTACACATTTCACAGCACTCACTATATGTCCATAATGTCTTCCCTAATGTCCATAACTCCACCACCCTCTCGTGACTACTCTCCCCCCAGCAACCCTCAGTTTCTTTTGTGAGATTAAGAGTCTCTTATGGTTTGTCTCCCTGCTGATCCCATCTTCTTTCATTTATTCTTTTCCTAACCCCCACATTGCATCTCCACTTCCTCATATCAGGGAGATCATATGATAGTTGTCTTTCTCTGATTGACTTATTTCGCTAAGCATAATACCCTCTAGTTCCATCCACATCGTCGCAAATGGCAAGATTTCATTTCTTTTGATGGCTGCATAGTATTCCATTGTATATATATACCACTTCTTCTTTATCCATTCATCTGTTGATGGACATCTAGGTTCTTTCCATAACTTGGCTATTGTGGACATTGTTGTTATAAACATTTGGGTGCACATGCTCCTTCAGATCACTACGTTTGTATCTATAGGGTAAATACCCAATAGTGCGATTGCTGGGTCAGAGGGTAGATCTATATTCAACTTTTTGAGGAATCTCCGTGCTGTTTTCCAGAGTGGTTGCACCAGCTTGCATTCTCACCAACAGTGTAGGAGGGTTCCCCTTTCTCCACATCCTCGCCAGCATCTGTCATTTCCTGACTTGTTAACTTTAGCCATTCTGACTGGTGTGAGGTGGTATCTCATTGTGGTTTTGATCTGTATTTCCCTGATGCCCAGTGATGTGGAGCATTTTTTCATGTGTCTGTTGGCCATCTGGATGTCTTCTTTGCAGAAATGTCTGTTCATGTCCTCTGCCCATTTCTTGATTGGATTATTTGTTCTTTGGGTGTTCACTTTGCTGAGCTTTTTATAGATTTGGTTACTAGCCCTTTATCTGATATGTCATTTGCAAATATTTTCTCCCATTCTGCCAGTTATCTTTTAGTTTTGTTAACTGTTTCCTTTGCTGTGCAAAAGCTTTTGATCTTTCTGAAGTCCCAATTGTTCATTTTTTCCCTTGCTTCCCTTGCCTTTGGCAATGTTTCTAGGAAGAAGTTGCTGTGGCTGAGGTCGAAGAGGCTGCTGCTTGTGTTTTCCTCAAGGATTTTGATGGATTCCTTTCTCACGTTGAGGTCCTTCATCCATTTTGAGCCTATTTTCGTGTGTGGTGTAAGGAAATGGTCCAATTTCATTTTTCTGCATGTTGCTCTCCAATTTTCCCAACACCATTTGTTGAAGAGGCTCTCTTTTTTCCATTGGATATTCTTTGCTGCTTTGTCGAAGATTAGTTGACCATAGAGTTGAGGGTCTATTTCTGGGCTCTCTATTCTGTTAAATTGATTTATGTGTCTGTTTTTGTGCCAGTACCATACTGTCTTGATGATGACAGCTTTGTAAGAGAGCTTGAAGTCCGGAATTGTGATGCCACCAACTTTGGCTTTCTTTTTCAATATTCCTTTGACTATTTGAGGTCTTTTCTGGTTCCATATAAATTTTAGGATTATTTGGTCCATTTCTTTGAAGAAAATGGATGGGATTTTGATAGGGATTGCATTGTATGTGTGGATTGCTTTAGGTAGCATAGACATTTTCACAATATTTGTTCTTCTAATCCATGAGCATGGAACATTTTTCCATTTCTTTGTGTCTTCCTTAATTTCTTTCATGAGTACTTTATAGTTTTCTGAGTATAGATTCTTTGCCTCTTTGGTTAGGTTTATTCCTAGGTATCTTATGGTTTTGGGTGCAATTGTAAATGAGATTGACTCCTTAATTTCTCCTTTCTTCTGTCTTGTTGTTGGTGTAAAGAAATGCAACAGATTTCTGTGCATAGATTTTATATCCTGACACTCTACTGAATTCCTGTAGAAGTTCTAGCAGTTTTGGAGTGGAGCCTTTTGTGTTTTCCACATATAGTATCATATCATCTGCAAAGAGTGATAGTTTGACTTCTTCTTTGCCAATTTGGATGCCTTTAATTTCTTTTTGTTGTCTGATTGCTGAGGCTAAGACTTCTAGTACTATGTTGAATAACAGTGGTGATAACAGACATCCCTGCCATGTTCCTGACCTTAGCGGAAAAACTTTCAGTTTTTCTCCATTGAGAATGATATTTGCAGTGGGTTTTTCATAGATGGCTTTGATAATATAGAGGTATGTGTCCTCTATCCCTACACTTTGAAGAGTTTTGATTAGGAAGGGATGCTGTACTTTGTCAAATGCTTTTTCAGCATCTATTAAGAGTATCATATGGTTCTTGTTCTTTCCTTTACTAATGTATTGTATCACATTGATTGATTTGCGGATGTTGAACCAACCTTGTAGCCCTGGAATAAATCCCACGTGGTCGTGGTGAATAATCCTTTTAATGTACTGTTGGATCCTATTGGCTAGCATTTTGGTGAGAATTTTCACATCTGTGTTCATCAAGGATATTGGTCTGTAATTCTCTTTTTTGATGGGATCCTTGTCTGGTTTCAGGATCAAGATGATGCTGGCCTCATAAAATGAGTTTGGAAGTTTTTCTTCCATTTCTATTTTTTGGAATAGTTACAGGAGAATAGGAATTAATTCTTCTTTAAATGTTTGGTAGAATTCCCCTGGGAAGCCCTGGGCTTTTGTTTGTTTGGAGATTTTTGATGACTGTTTCAATCTCCTTACTGATTATGGGTCTGTTCAGGTTTTCTATTTCTTCCTGGTTCAGTGTGGTAGTTTGTATGTCTTTAGGAATATATCCATTTTTTCCAGATTGTCAAATTTGGTGGTGTAGAGTTGCTCATAGTATGTTCTAACAAATGTTTGCATATCTTTGGTGGTGGTTGTGATTTCTCCTCTTTCATTCATGATTTTATTTATTTGAGTCCTTTCTCTTTTCTTTTTGATAAGTCTGGCCAGGGGTGTATCAATCTTATTAATTCTTTCAAAGAACCAGCTCCTAGTTTCGTTGATTTGTTCTATTGTGGTTTTTTTGTTTTGTTTTGTTTTTAGTTTCTGTTTCATTTATTTCTGCTGTGATCTTTATGATGTCTCTTCTTCTGCTGGGTTTAGGCTTTTTTTGTTGTTCTTTTCCAGCTCCTTTAGGTGTAGGGTTAGGTTGTGTATTTGAGACCTTTCTTGTTTCTTGAGAAAGGCTTGTATTGCTTTATATTTTCCTCTCAGGACTGCCTTTGCTGTGCTCCACAGATTTTGAGCCAATGTTTTTTTCATTATCATTTGTTTCCATGAATGTTTTCAATTCTTCTTTAATTTCTTGGTTGACTCATTTATTCTTTAGAAGGATGCTATTGAGTCTCCATGTATTTGGGTTCTTTCCAAATTTCCTCTTGTGATTGAGTTCTAGCTTCAGAGCATTGTGGTCTGAAAATATGCAGAGAATGATCCCAATCTTTTCATACCTGTTGAGACCTGGTTTATGACCCAGTTGTGATCTATTCTGGAGAATGTTCCATGGGCACTAGAGAAGAATGTGTATTCTGTTGCTTTGGGGTGGAATGTTCTGAATACATCTGTGATGTCTATCTGGTCCAGTGTGTCATTTAAGACCTTTATTTCCTCGTTGATCTTTTGCTTGGATGATCTGTCCATTTCAGTGAGGGGAGTGTTAAAGTCCCCTACTATTATTGTATTCTTGTCAATGTGTTTCTTTGATTTTGTTATTAATTGGTTTATATAGTTGGCTGCTCCCATGTTAGGGGCATAGATATTTAAAATTGTTAGATCTTCTTGTTGGACAGACCCTTTGAGTATGATATAGTGTCCTTCCTCATCTCTTATTATCATCTTCGGCTTAAAATATAATTGATCTTATATAAAGATTGCCACCCCAGCTTTCTTCTGATGTCCATTAGCATAGTCAATTGTTTTCCACCCCCTCACTTTAAATCTGGAGGTGTCTTTGGGTCTAAAATCAGTTTCTTGTAGGCAGCATATTGATGGGTTTTGTTTTTTTAACCATTCTGATACCCTGTGTCTTTTGATTGGGGCATTTAGTCCATTTACATTCAGGGTAACTATTGAGAGATATGAATTTAGTGCCATTGTATTGTTTGTAAGGTGACTGTTACTGTGTATTGTCTCTGTTTCTTTTTGATCTACTAATTTTAGGGTCTTTCTTTGCTTAGAGGACCCCTTTCAATATTTCCTGTAGAGCTGGTTTGGTGTTTGAAAATTTTTCAGTTTTTGTTTATCCTGGAAGCTTTTTATCTCTCCTTCTATTTTCAATGATAGCCTTGCTGGATATAGTATTCTTGGCTGCATGTTTTTCTCATTTAGTGCTCTGAATATATCATGCCAGTTCTTTCTGGTCTGCCAGGTCTCTGTGGATAAGTCCGCTGCCAATCTGATATTTTTACCTTTGTATGTTACAGACTTCTTTTCCTGGGCTGCTTTTAGGATTTTCTCTTTGTCGTTAAGACCTGTAAATTTTACTACCAGGCGGTGGGGTGTGGACCTATTCTTATTGATTTTGAGGAGGGAATCTCTGCCGCTCCTGGATTTTGATGCTTGTTCCCTTTGCCATATTAGGGAAACTCTCTACAATAATTCTTTCCAATATACCTTCTGCTCCCCTCTCTCTTTCTTCTTCTTCTGGAATCCCAATTATTCTAATGTTGTTTCATCTTATGGTGTCACTTATCTCTCGAATTCTCTCCTCATGGTCCAGTATTTGTTTGTCTCTCTTTTGCTCAGCTTCTTTATGCTCTGTCATTTGGTCTTCTATATCACTAATTCTTTCTTCTGCCTCATTTATCCTAGCAATAAGAGCCTCCATTTTTGATTGCACCTCATTAATAGTTTTTTTGAGTTCAACTTGGTTGGATTTTAGTTCTTCTATTACTCCAGAAAGGGATTTTATCTCTCTGGAGAGGGTTTCTCTAATATCTTCCAGGCCTTTTTCGAGCCTGGCTAGAACCTTGAGAATCATCATTCTGAACTCTAGATCTGACATATTACCAATGTCCATATTGATTAGGTCCCCAGCCTTTGGTACTACCTCTTGTTCTTTTTTTTTGTGGTGAGTTTTTCTGCCTTGTCATTTTGTCCAGATAAGAATATATGAAGGAGGAAATAAACTACTAAAGAGGGGGGGCAAAGACCCCAGGATAATGCGCTTTAACCAAATCAGAAGAGACCCCAAATCGTGGGAGGGAGAAAGGGGATAAAAAGAAGTTCAGAAAGAAAAAAATATTAAAAAAGAATAGATAGATAGATAGATAGATAAGACTGGTGACTAGAACAGGGTCACCCACTTAATTTTGGGAGTATTTTGGTGTCTTAGAAGAAAACTGCTCCCCAAATTTTAAAGAATATAAAACATATATAAGGGTAGACACAATGAAGGGATGGAGTGTGCCTATAAAGACGAGAATTTTTTTTTTAATTTCTAAAATAGAGGCTGATAAAGTAAGTTGGTTGGGAGAATAAAGAAAAAGAAAGTGGAGAAAATTTGCTCAGGCTGGGGACTAGAACAAGCCTGGAGCTAGTTTTAACATATATTTTGATCTATTAGGAGAAGTACCCCAAATTTTTTAGAAGAAAATACCCTATGTGTATACAAAAAATAAAGTTAGATACAATGAAGGATAAAATATGACTTTAATGATGAAGTTTCAAAAGAGATAGTTGTTATTTGTTTATTTTTTTGAAAGTTATTGTTAAGATAAACTAGTTAAAAAAACGTTAAAAGAGGAAAGGGTAAAAGTTAAAAAAAAATTTAGCAGAAGGAAAAAAATTAATTAACTGCAACACTAAAGAATCTTGGGGAGAAAGCCTTGAATTCCATGCTTTGCTTTCTCCTCTGGAATTCCGCTATTCTCCTTGTTGAGTGAACTTGGTCTTGGCTGGATTTCTTGTTGATCTTCTGAGGGAGGGGCCTGTTGTAGTGAGTCTCAAGTGTCTTTGCCCGAAACGGAATTGCCCTGCCCTTACCAGGGGCCAGGCTAAGTAATTCGCTTTTGGGAGCTTTTGTTCCCTGAATGCTTTCCGCAGAGTTCCTGAGGATGGGAATGACAATGGTGGCCTCCCAGTCTCTAGCCTGGAGGAGCCGAGAGCTCATGGGGGGAGGGTGGCACTCCTCAGTGTGCCCTCAGAGAAAAGTGCTCAATCACTCCCGTCTCCCTGGTCTCTGGACGAATTTGGGGAAAAGCCCTCAATCACTCTCTTCTCCCTGGTCTCCAGCTGCGCTCCGAGCTCACGCATCCGGTGACTGGTTCAAGGTAACCTGGAGTTGAGAGCTCACTCCTTGGTTTTTTCTTTATAGCCAGCTTTCCTACTCTAATACCTGGGAGCTCTGTGACACTCAGACACCCCCAATCCTTCTGTGACCCCGTGGGACCTGAGGCCATGCTGTCTCCGTGTGGGCTTCACCCCAGTTTAGCCTCTGGAGCGATGCCCCTCGGTGGAGCAGACTTTTAAAAGTTCTGATTTTGTGCTCCGTTGTTGGCCATTTGCCAGGAGCTGCCCCCCCCCCCCCCCCCGCGGTTTATCTTCCTGTCGCTTTGGATTCAGTTCTCTGCCGTCCCTACCCTTCAGAAAGTGGTCGATTTTCTGTTTCTAGAATTGTTGCTCTTCTTCTCTTCGATCTCCTGTTGGATTTGTAGGTGTTCACAGTGGTTTGATTAGCTATTTAGCTAGTCTCTTGGTACCTGATGTAGTCCCAGCCTGCTACTTCTCCGCCATCTTGACCTCTTTCATATCATTAATTTCTGGTGTAGTGTTCCAAGATTCACTGTTTGTGTATAACACCAAATGTTCCATGCAATCCATGCCCTCCATAATACCCTTCACTGAGCTAACCCATCCTCCCTCCCCCTCCCCTCTAAAACCCTCAGTTTGTTTCATAGTGTCCATAGTCTCTCATGGTTCATCTTCCCCTCTGATTTCTGCCCCTTTACTTTTCCCTATTTTTTCCTAATGTCCTCCATGTGATTCCTTATGTCCCACATATAAGTGAAACCATATGATAATTGTCCTTATCTGCTTTACTTATTTCACTTAACATAATCTCCTCCAGTCCCATCTATGTTGATGCAAACCTGGGTAGTCATCCTTTCTGATGGCTGAGTAATATTCCATTATGTATATTGACCACATCTTCTTTATTCATTCATCTGTTGAAGGACATCTCAGCTCTTTCCACAGTTTGGCTATTGTGGATATTGCTGCTATGAACATTGGGGTACATATGGCCCTCCTTTTCATTACATCTGTGTCTTTGGAGTTAATACCAGTAGTACAATTGCTGGTTCATAGGGTAGTTTTATTTTTAAATTTTTGAGGAATCTCCACACCATTTTCCAAAGTGGCTGCACCAACTTGCATTCCCACCAACAGTATAACAACTTCTCCAACATTTGTTATTTCTTGTCTTGTCAATTTTTGCCATTCTAATTGGTGTAAGGTGGTATCTCAATGTGGTTTTGATTTGAATCTCCCTGATGGTTAATGATGATGAACATTTTTTCCATGTGACTGTTAGCCATTTGTATGTCTTCTTTGGAGAAGTGCCTGTTCATGTCTTCTGCCCATTTTTTGACTTGATTATGTGTTTTTAGGTGTTGAATTTGAGAAGTTCTTTATAGATCTTGGATATCAGCTCTTTGTCTGTAGTGTCATTTGCAAATTTCTTCTCCCACTCTGTGGGTTGTTTCTTTGTTTTGTTGACTGTTTCCTTTGCTGTGCAAAAGCTTCTTACCTTGATGAAGTCTCATAAGTTCATTTTTGCTTTTGTTCCCTTTGCTTTTGGAGATGTATCTAGAAAGAAGTTGCTGTGGCCAATGTCAAAAAGGTTACTGCTTATGTTCTCCTCTAAGATTTTGATGGATTCCTGTCTCACATTGAGGTCTTTCATCCATTTAGAGTTTATCTTTGAGTATGGTGTAAGCAAATAGTTGAGTTTCATTCTTCTGTGTATATCTGTCCAATTTTCCCAGAACCATTTATTGAAGAGACCGTCTTTTTTCCATTAGATATTTTTTCCTGCTTTGTTGAACATTATTTGACCATAGAGTTGAGGGTCCCTATCTTGGTTCTCTATTCTCTTCCATTGGTTATGTGTCTGCTTTGTGTGCCAGTACCATGCTGTCTTGGTGATCCCAGCTTTGTAATGTAGCTTGAAATCAGGCAGTGTAATGCTCCCAGCTCTTTTTTTTTTTTTCCTTTTTCAACATTTCCTTGGCGATTCTGGGTCTTTTCTGTTCCCATAAAAATTTTAGGATTGTTTATTCCAGCACTTTGAAAAAAGCTGTTGGTATTTTGATCGGGATGGCATTAAAAGTATAGCGAGTTAGTAAATATACAGTGTGGTATTGGTTTTGGGTATAAATTTTAGTGATTCATCACTAATGTACAATATTCAGTGCTCCTCACAAGTGCCTTCCTCAATATCCATCCTTAGTTTAATCCATTTCCCTGCTAAGGTGTCCTCCATCAACACTGTTGGACATGTTGAACCACTTTCATTTGTTTTGAGCCTTAAGTTTAAGTGGAGATATTTAGAAGACAGTGGCATATTAATGAGTTTAGAGTTCACAGATGTTTTAGATGTAGGATAGATTAAAATTCATTTGAATAACTTTAAAGCCCTAAAACCAGATTGGACTGGTTACCACTGGAGTAGTTGTGTTCCAAGAAGACCAATGTTCAAATACTGTAGCTCTTCAACATTCAGCAGTCAAAAAGATGAGGCAATAACCAAGGAAAATGTGAAGAAGCAGCAGGCAATGAGTGAGTAAAACTGAGATAATGTTGTCACAGGTACTAGACAAAAAAGAAGTATTTGCGATAATTTATCTACCTCTGTTTTCTAATCTAAGTATTTGTTTGTGTCAACTACTGCAAATATTGCTCAGGTTAGCCAAAGTGATCTTTGATTAATCTGGAGATTAGGATAAAGTTCTAGTAATTCTAAGTAGTTTCAAAGATTAGTAAATAAAGCAACAGAGATCCATAATCTCTTATTTACCTTTCCAAAATCTCAAAATTCTGAAAACAAAGTGAGATTTATAAGTCATTTGGTAATAAAACCTGAACTCTCCTTTATCTTTTGGCAACAAAACCTAATTTGAACTGGCATAAAATATTTTCTTATCTTCATTTTTTATTTAGTGTGAATAGTCATACATTTTACTGCCAAAAATTATTCCTGGATTTGATCTTGGCATTGCTGCCCTAGACACTTTAGCATGTGCAATATAATTTATAGTGTGTAGACCTTATTATCTCTTCCAAACTAGAAATATCTAAATTCTGAATGACATATAATTTCAGAAGTATTAGGGAAGCTAGCTGTGGTCCTTCTATAAAAATATTCTAGTTCTGCATGCATTTCATATAAAACAGCCTATTTTAACCTGAAAATAAATTAAGATTGTAATACCCTGGTACATAATAAAATAATTCCACTCCCCACTCCTCCACCTGGCTGTACTTTACTTTTTCTAAGAAGAGTCATTTTCTAACTGTAAACACAGATGTAGAGAAGTTATGTTTTTAAAAATATTTTATTTATTTATTATTTATTTATTTGACAGAGAGATAGAAATCCCAAGTAGACAGAACAGCAGGGAGAGGGAGAAGCAGGCTGTCCACTGAGCAGGGAGCTGGATGTGGGACTCAATCCAAGGACCCTGGGATCATGACCTGAGCCAAAGGCAGCCACTTAACCAGCTGAGCCACCCAGGCACACAGAAATTATTTATCTTATTCTTTCCTATTAGGTTCTTTTAAAAATTGAAGTATAATTAATATATAATATTCTATTAGTCTCATGTGTAAAATACAGCAGTTTGACATTTGTATATTGTGACTGATCATCACAGCATATATAGTTGCCACCTGTCACCATACATGTTCCTACAGTATTTTTTTAAATTTAATTTCTTTTCTGTGTAACAGAATTCATTCTTTATACACCATACCCAGTGCTCCATGCAATACGTGCTTTCTATAATACCCACCACCTGGGTCCCCGAACCTCCCACCTCTGCCCCTTCAAAACCCTCAGATTGTTTTTGAGAGTCCATAGTTTCTCATGGTTCATCTTCCCCCTTCGATTTCCCTCAACTCCCTTCTCCTCTCCATCTCCCTATGTCCTCTGTGTTATTTGCTATGCTCCACAAATAAGTGAAACCATATGATAATTGGTTCTCTCTGCTTGACTAACTTCACTCAGCATAATCTCTTCCAGCCCCATTCATGTTGATAACAAAAGTTGGGTATTCATCCTTTCTGATGGAGGCATAATACTCCATAGTGTATATGGACCATATCTTCCTTTCCCATTCTCACAGATGACATGATACTTTATATGGAAAATCCAAAAGACTCCACCCCCAAACTACTAGAACTCACACAGCAATTCAGTAATGTGGCAGTATACAAAGTCAATGTACAGAAATCAGTTGCTTTCTTATACATTAACAATGAAAACACAGAAAGGGAAATTAGAGAATCAATTCCATTTACTCTAGCACCAAGAACCATAAGATACCTGGGAATAAACCTAACCAAAGAGGAACTACAGAACACTCATGAAAGAAATTGAAGAAGACACAAGAAGATGGAAGACCATTCCATGCTCTTGGATTGGAAGAATAAACATTGTTAAAATGTTTATACTGCTTAGAGCAATCTATACTTTTAATGCTATTCTGATCAAAATTCCACTGGTATTTTTCAAAGAGCTGAATCAAATAATCCTAACATTTGTATGGAATCAGAAAAGACCCTGAATTGCTAAGGAAATGTTGAAAAAGAAAAACAAAACTGGTGGCATCACGTTACCTGATTTCAAGCTTTACTACAAAGCTGTGATCACCAAGACAGCATGGTACTGGCCTAAAAACAGATACATAGACCAGTGGAACAGAGTAGAGAGCCCAGATATGGACCCTCAACTCCATGGTCAAATAATTTTCGACAAATCAGGAAAAAATATACAGTGGAAAAAAGTCTCTTCAATAAATGGTGCTGGGAAAATTGGACAGCTGTATGTAGAAGAATGAAACTCGACCATTCTCTTACACTGTATACAAAGATAAACTCTAAATGGATAAAAGACCTCAACATGAGACAGGGATCCATCAGAATCATAGAGGAGAACATAGGCAATAACCTCTTTGATATAAGCCACAGCAACTTCTTTCAAGATATGTCTCCAAAGGCAAAGGAAACAAAAGCTAAAATGAACTTTTGGGACTTCATCAAGATCAAAAGCTTCTGCACAGCAAAGGAAACAGTCAACAAAACAAAGAGGCAACCCAAGAATGGGAGAAGATATTTGCAAATGACAGTACAGACAAAAGGCTAATATCCAGGATCTATAAAGAACTTCTCAAACTCAACACACACAAGACAGATAATTGTGTCAAAAAATGGGCAGAAACATGAACAGGCACTTCTCCAATGAAGACATACAAATGGCTATCAGACACATGAAAAAATGTTCATCATTACTAGCCATCAGGGAGATTCAAATCAAAACCACATTGAGATACCACCTTACACCAGTTAGAATAGCCAAAAATAGCAAGACAGGAAGCAATGTGTGTTGGAGAGGATGTGGAGAAAGGGAAACCCTCTTACACTGTTGGTGGGAATGTAAGTTGGTGCAGCAACTTTGGAAAACAGTGTGGAGATTCCTTAAGAAATTAAAAATAGAGCTTCCCTATGACCCTGCAATTGCACTACTGGGTATTTACCCCAAAGATACAGACATCATGAAAAGAAGGGCCATCTACACCCCAATGTTCATAGCAGCAATGGCCATGGTTGCCAATCTGTGGAAAGAACCTACAGTATTTTGGGTTATGTTCCCAGTGCTGTACATTATATCTCTATCACTTACTTATTTTATAACTGGAATACCCCTTCATCCCCTTTATACCTCTTGATCCCCTTCATCTATTTTGTACCCCCACTCTGGTCCCCTCTGGTAACCACCACTCTGTTCTCTGTATCTATAAGTCTGAGACAGGAAAGTTGTTTTATTTGTGGGCCTATCTTGTTTTTAATAGATTGCACTTATAAGTGCAGTAACACTGTATTTGTTTTTTTTTCTCTCTAACTTACTTAACACAATACTCTCCTCAAAGTCCATCCATTTTGTAGCAAATGGCAAGATTTCATTACTTTTTTAATGGATGAGTTATATATACATTACATTTATACATATATATATACGGTATATATATGTATAAAGTGTATTATATATTTATATAATACAATATATGTATTACATTTATATGTGCGTGTATATATATGATTTCTTTATTCATACATCTATTGATGGACATTTAGGTTTTTTCCATATCTTGGTATTCTAAACAATGCCGCAACAAACACGAGGGTGTATATATCTTTTTGAGTGAGGGTTTTTGTTTTCTTTAGATAAATATCCAGAAGTTGAGTTGCTGGATCATATGGTAGTTTCACTTTTAACTTTCTGACGAACTTCCATATTATTTTCCATACCGGTTTTTCCATTTAACATTTCCATCAGCAGTGCATATGGGTTCCCTTTTGTCTATACCCTTGCCAACACTCATTGTTTCTTATTTTTTTTTAAATTTATTTATTTGACAGACAAAGATCACAAGTAGGCAGAAAGAGAGAGAGACATGAGGAAGCAGGCTCCCCGCCAAACAGGGAGGCTGACGTGGGGCTCGATCCCAGGACCGAGATCATGACCCGAGCTGAAGGCAGAGGCTTTAACCCACTGAGCCACCCAGGCGTCCCTGTTTCTTATTTTTTTGATAATAGCCATTCTGTCAGGCATGAGGTAACAGATTATTATGGTTTTCATTGGCATCCCCCCCGATGATTAGTGATATTGAGCATCTTTTCATGTGCTGGTATGTCTTCTTTGGAAAAATGGCAGATCCTCTGCAACTTTTTACTTGGATTGTTTGTTCTTTTGGTATGAGTTAAATGAGCTCTTTATATATTTTGGATATTAACTTTTCATTGGATATATTACTTGCTAATATATTTTCCCATTCAGTTAGTTGCCTTTTCATTTTGTTGATGGTTTCCTTCATTGTGCAAAAGCTTTTGAGTTTGATGTGGTCCTATTTCATTTATTTTTGTTGCCCTTGCCTTTGGAGTCAGATACCAAAATAAATAAATAAGCAACAAAACCCCCCAAAAAAACAAAAACCAAAATCATTTCTAAGACAGATGTCAAGAAGTTTACTACTTATGCTTTCTTCTAAGAGTTTTATTGTTTCAGGTCTAATATTCAAGTATTCAATCCATTTTTAGTTAATTTTTATGTATGATGTAAGATGGCAGTCTAGTTTTATTCTTTTGCATATAGCTGTCCAGTTTTCTCAACATATTTATTAAAGAGACCATCCTTTCTCCACCCTACCTTTCTACCTCCTTTGTCATAAGTTAATTGACCATATATGCATGGGTTTATATTTGGGTTCAGATGTAGAGAAATACTTCACTTACAAGAATATTCCCTGATATTTCTGGTCAGATTATTTCTGGTTAGATTATTTAGAAATAATTTGAGCCTTACCCATAATCAGTGTAAAGTCATGTCTGATCAACTGTATGGATCACTTTTTCAATAGATATTCCAAGCATTACATGCAAACAATAAGTCTTGGAACACTACATCAAAAACTAATGATGTACTGTATGGTCATTAATAAAACATAAAACAATTTAAAAAATGATAGATATTTTGCATCTACTTTGTGCTCAGCACTATATAAGGACTGGAGGAAAAAGACTTTCCTGGCCACATTTCTAGGTGCCCTAATTTATACCTTGTGTCATAGAATATAGGGATAATACAGGGCCTTTAAGAAAAATCCTTACATGTGAAGAATAATTCTGGTAATAAGTGCATCTGTAAAGTAGCTTGTATCCATGTAAGTGTCAGACAGTTCTTAGTCTCCCAATGACTTGAACCTGCTAAGATGGAGGGTTCCTAGCATATAATAGTTATCTCAGATGTATTACTTGAATGAACGAATAAATACACAATTTCTATTACAATATATTATATACTAATATAATAATTCTAATAAGTAAAATGCCTTGCTTATAAAAAAAAAGCCAGGCACAATAAAGGAAGGCCTCTTTCGTGGAGAGGTGGCAGAGCACTAGACAACAAGAAACAATGGTATAGATGTCAGACATCTGAGGGAGACTGCAACAGCCTAGGCAGTGCTTTGACACTGTACAGCAAAGCAGAAAATATAAGAGTGTAGAGAGGTGCACCTGTCCTGGAGGAAAGGATTTCAGTCAATGAGAGGTGGCTCTAATTATACATGACATCTCAAAGCTCCATTTCTGACCCAGCAATTCCAAGAAGAAAAAATGGCTTTATCTAGTATCCCCAGCTAGGCGACATTACAAGATCTTTATATTTGGTTTATTTATCACAATATCACTGAGCATTCTCAGGCATATTTGGGATGAGGATTGATCAAAAATAGAGCAATATTTAGCCAAATAGAAATTTAAAACCAAATACATATGTTAGGAATGATGTGTATTTGTATGAGGGTGTGTGTATGTGCCTCTGTAGAGATGTAGAATAAAGACATAGAGTGCAGGAAAAAGCTTGGCTCAAACCCTAGGATGTCTGCCTAATCAAAGACCAAACCCCCTATGAGTGTTAGACCTCTTCTTTTAAGAAGTCTCTTCTTTTGTCCTTCTCAAGCTGTTGTTGGATGCCAGCAAAATTAAAAAAAAAATGTGTTTTCATAATGGCAGGGAAGAATCTTAATTAAGTCCCTTGTGTGAGTTAATGACTGGTCACAACTGCTGAAGCCTGTCATCCCTCATTTAGACTCTTAAGACTTCATTGTTCTGTCCCTGGACCTATTCTGGTTCAATAGTTTATTTCATCATTCTAAGTATATCACTACATTTATGAAAATTTTGGAATCCCCCATTACACAATATAAAAGTAATAGGGATACTCTCTCAGGCACTCTGAATCTAATTGAGGGCACTAAGTGGAATGTGGCATCACGTTGACCACATAAGCTTTCCAAATATAGAATATAGGAAAGATATAGGATATAAGAAGGGAGTAAGAAGGAAAATAGCACTAATTCCTCACAAATGTATTTGTTTCCTCCATTAAACCTATTTGGGTATATGTGCCATACTCTCCAATTAAATTTATTGCCAGGAAAGTTAGTGACTAGGGACACTCACATCTCACCTCTTATTCTTCTGTATTGTTTTCCCCCTTTAAGGATAGAGAACGTTTCAATTTTCCATTCATGTTCCATAGGAATTTATTTTACATTGTTCTTCTTATTCATCCTTACAGTTGAGGTGAATAAATTAACTAGACTGAAAACTGGGTCATTTTAAAAAATAGAAGAGAGAAGTAGAAGTGCTAAACTGGATGGAACAGCTGAACAAAAGGCAAAAATTAAGACTGTCTTTGTCTATAACTCTATTTATTTTAAAATTCGATGAGTTGATGCAAATAGATTTGACCCAATACAGTAAAAGAAAACTTGAAATTTAGAAGACTTCTTTCTTAGTAAAGTATGACTTTAAAAGCACTGTTTCCCTAGAGACTTGAAGAGGTTAGCCTCATACTCCAAGCTAAGCAAATAATAACTTTGGTCTAGGCAGGAGACAGCATTTCCCCGAAGCGATAAATGTCTTTGATGTGATTGGGGGAAGGTGAGGAGGAGGTGATAGTCATGGAGCTGGCATTAGAGAAAAAGAAAAAAAGTCATTTGCTATTTTAGAAATATTATTTCTTTAAATATAGTAAATGACTAGAGAAAAATGTGAATTTGCTAAGGTATTTATTTTGTGGATTGTAAGGTTGACCTGTTATGTATCTTTCATTTTCTAGCTCATTTACAATTCATGTTACATGTTTATTATACATACTTTTAAATTAAAAAAGAAATAGAATGATTCATTTAATTGCATATGTACAAATTAATTGTGCTATAATTAAAGATATGACTTTAACACTGGAAATGGCATCCAAAAACATTTTATTCACATAAAACAAGAGATTCTGTCATTTCAATTTTAAAGAACATAGATAACCAAATCGCCAATTGCCCATCATGTTATATTCTAAGTTCATGTTATTGGGAAATGCATTATAAAGAAGTTTTACTCTCCTAATAATGACAGAGCAGTCTGAAATTTAGGATTGTGAGAAATACAATTGTCTTTCAATTGCATCCAAAAGACAGCCTTTAAAATTCCCAGGAGAAGAAAATGCCATAGCTAATTTTAACATGCTATTTATAGGTACCTAGAGTGAGTAATTTGCCAAAATAAGTGGTAAGGAATTTTTATTTTTATAATGCACTTTTGTCACTTATAAACTTATATCATTAATTTCCAGATGTATGTAGATTGTGTAAGAATATAAACTGGTTGAATTGTTGTGTTTTGTTTTGTTTTTTTTCTATTTCTGTGAAAAATGTCACTGGTATTTCAATAGGGATTGCACTGAATCTGAAGATCACTTTAGGTGGTATGGATATTTTTTTAAATTTATTTAATTTCTTTTCAGTGTAACATAATTCATTGTTTATGCACCACACTCAGTGCTCCATGCAATATGTGCCCTCCATAAAACCCACCCCTGGCTCCCCCAACCTCCCACCCTCTACCCCTTCAAAACCCTCAGAATGTTTTTCAGAGTCCATAGTCTCTCTCATGGTTCAACTCCCCCTCCAATTTCCCTCAACTGCCTTCTCCTCTCCATCTCCCCATGTCCTCTGTGTTATTTGTTATGCTCCACAAATAAGTGAAACCATATGATAATTGACTCTCTCTGCTTGACTTACTTCACTCAGCATAATCTCTTCCAGCCCCATCCATGTTGATACAAAAGTTGGGTATTCATCCTTTCTGATGGCAGCATAATACTCCATAGTGTATATGGACCACATCTTCCTTATCCATTCATCTGTTGAAGAGCATCTTGGTTCTTTCCACAGTTTGGCAACTGTGGCCATTGCTGCTATGAACATTGGGGTGTAGATGGCCCTTCTTTTCACGACATCTGTATCTTTGGGGTAAATACCTAGTAGTGCTATTGCAGGGTCATAGGGAAGCTCTATTTTTAATTTCTTAAGGAATCTCCACACTGTTTTCCAAAGTTGCTGCACCAATTTGCATTCCCACCAACAGTGTAAGAGCGTTCCATCATTGTCTTCCAATCCATAAATATGGATATTTTTCCATTTTTCTGTGTCTTTAATTCCTTTCATTCATGTTTTATAGCTTTTAACATACAAGTCTTTCACCTCCTTAGTTAAGTTTATACCTAAGTATGTTTTTTTACCTTTTGTTTGTGTTAGTGGGAATGAAAAATGGTGCAGCCACTAAATGGAGGTTCAGCAAAACTTAAAAACAAAACCATAATATGATCCAGGAAACTCACTTGTGGGTATTTATCCAAAATAATTGAAATTAAGATTTCAAACAGATAATAGCACTCCTGTGTTCACTACAGTACTGTTACCAATAGCCAAGATGTGGAAACTACCCAAATATCTAACAACAGATGAATGGATACAAAAAACTGTAGTAGGCACACACAATGGAATACTGATCAGCTTTAAAAGAGAAAGAAATCATGCAATATACAACAACATGTGTGACCTCTGAACATATTATGCTAAATAAAATAAGGCAGTCACAAAAAGAAAGCTACTGCATGATTCCACTTATATGAAATATCTGAAATTTATGTAAGTAGAAAATAAAATTCATATAAATAAAAATTATATGAAATTCATATAAGTCAGATTCATAGAATCAAAGAGTGGAATGTTGGTTGCTAGGGGCTGGGAGAAGGGGAGTTAATAATCCCTATTTTTCAATCAAACAAGATGACTAAACTCTAGAGATCTTCTGTGCAACATTGTACCTATAGCCCACGATGTTTTGTACACTTAAAAAAATTAAGAAGGTCAATTTCATGTTAAGTGTTCTTACCATAATAATTTTTTCAAAACAGTAAAATGAAGAAAAAGAATATGAAATTGTTGAAAATGGGTAGATTCTAAATTCTGAGGTGTCTAGAAAGTGCTTTAGAGCTGGAGAGTAGCAAGAACAGAGACAAATGGAGGCCAAAATAATAATTGGAATTTTGATGGTTAATCATATTTGATTAGGTTATTATGCATTTTTAAAAAGGCATTTAGTGTTGGAGAGTATTGAAAAACATTTAGTAACAAAAATCAAAAGGTACAGTTAAAAGCAGTTCAAAACCCAAGGCACAAGTATATATTTTTTTAAAGCAAAGTGAATTAGGCTTTCAAAAGGTCAAAACAATTGTAAATTAGAGGAAAAAAGCAAATGTTAGAGGAAGAGAAAGTCAAGAGAGCAATCATCTGGAAGCTACCCTGAGAAAGCAAAATATATAAACAACATCTACCTTTCATTTGGATGCCTAACTCTTGGGTAGAATGTTTATATCAAGAACATGCAAAATTATTGGCTTGAACACTAAGAAAATCCAGGGAAACAGAAAGGTTTGGAGTAGAAGATAAGGAGGTGGAGAGAATTAAACAAAAAGTTTATAAGAAATAAAGCTTTGGCAAAAAGAAATCCAAAATTGAGTTCTTAATCACGAGTTTCCTCTCTCACACTCAGAAGAAGATGGACTATATGATTAACGTAAAAAGATGGGCATAAGAGTCACACATGGATGGACACAAAATCACCATCCACTTAGAACCAAAGCAATTTGATATAAAGGCTAAGGGGAACAAACTTCCTTCTTCCATATAATTATGAAACTACATTTCCAATGATAATGTGAATCATAAAACCAACTACATTCACTGATAATAAATAAAGAAAAAAGGTTTAATTTTAAATATAATACCATATTTCAAATTTGAATGAAAGCAGTTTCTCCAAGACAATTTCCACATACCTAGTGACAAATTTTCAGGCCTGATAAAATGTTTGTGAGCCCTTCTGTAGAACTTTGAAATGTACACAGCTTTACTATTTTCTTTTTTTAATTTTTTTTTTATTTTTTATGACCATATAATGTATTATTAGCCCTAAGGGTACAGGTCTGTGAACCGCCAGGTTTACACACTTCACAGCACTCACCATAGCACATACCCTCCCCAAGGTCCATAACTATTTTCTTTTTAATTGATAAGCAAAGTCAGAAAAATATATTTACCTACTTCTTTAGGCATTTCATTGCCATCAAAAAATAACAAAAAGATGGAAAATGGAAATAGACAAAAATAAAATTTTCTATGAAATAGAAACACTGGCAAATCTTAGACTTAATTTGAATTGTGTATGCTAATGATGCTTTTTTAAAAAAGTGATTTGTATTTGTAACAGCTCTACATGGCTGTGAAGACAGATTGTCAATAGTAGAAAGAGAAATCTAAGCAATGGAATTCAGATGGTTCCCAAGAACATTAAAGATAAGATATATGGTGCATTAAACTAACTTTTGCTTATAAAGAATTGATGCACATAAAGCTGGAAACCAAAAACTGCTACTTGACAAGGTCACTGAATAAATCTATGCAGATAGTACTCTGCACAAATTCAGAGGGCATCATTTGAATAAGCTATGATATAAATGACACCTCTATAGTTGTGCGGTGTAGAAACTTACCAAATTAAAAAAAAACACACAATAACACAGAAACTATCTGAGGAACCATATACTCTAGGCCTCTCCAACTTGGGATTACAAAATATCACCACAACACTTCATTTTTATTACAGACTTAAAATGGCTGAGCCAAATGGACTAAATTCAACATAGCTAAAATCCAAAGTCTCTCCTTGCCATTTTAACAAGTATTTCTAGGGTCTCAGTTGTGTTCAAGATGAAGTTCCCTTACATCATTTCATTGCATTCTCTACATCTTGCCACAGTGACTTAACCTCAGCTTTTGATATGTCTGATGAGAGAGCCTGTCCACTCTCTTCAACCACGACTTCCATGCTGACTTCAGCTAGCATCTAGGACAGAAACTCAGTACATAGGAACCTTCTCATCTCCAATTTTCCACAGCCAAATTTGAACCAAAATTGACTTGTACAAGGCTGAAGGTGAATAAATAATAAAAGGGGTCTATAATAAGTTACCTGAAAACTGCTGCCAAGGCCAGACATGTCCTGGCATCTCTTTGGTTTATATCAGCTCTGTAGTTTGGTGAGGATACCACCATTCTTCCCTTGACATCTAGAATAAAAAAAAAAAATCTGCAAGATTTCCTTTCTGTTTTCCATCTCCTGTTTCTACCCAGATCTAGACAGTAAGTTTCCCCCACATCTTTAAGAACAACAAACAAACAAACAACAACAACAACCAAAAAAAAAACCCCACAACAACCACCACCAAAAATACTTCAGTAAATCTAGTGTCTTATTTTTCCAGGATGAGTGACATAGGTAACATCAAATCTCTTAGGGAAAAACCATAGCAACCTAGCTCATAGGGATATTCTCTGGCCTCATCACCCCTAATGAAAATTAGAAAATAGTACAACATAGACACAATGGGAAATATGTCAGTATTAGCCATTGTCTCTTGATTCAGGCTTGTATATTTATGATCACCATGTTTATTTTGTATTATGCAAAAAAATGTGCTAAACAATGATAATCACTTTTGCTATCCTCAAGTAGATTTATGTCTTTATACTACTAAATACACTTTAGTGACTAATATTAACTTGAAAAAATAAGAGGCAAATTGGTCAAGCTGAAGCCCATTTAGTTTAAGAGTCTATAAAGACCTAAATGCTTAAATATCCTACATCCATAGCAATAAGGTTTGGGGAATAATGTTAGATAGGCCTAGTAAACAAAAAATGCAAAAGAATTCAATTCAATCATTAGGCACTGTCATCTTTAAGGCAAAAGTTACATGAGTTTTCTATGCTTTAAATTTAATTACCTAGGAAGGATTTGTTTCCCCTCTGAAACAATTCATGAAGTTCCTGTCATATTAATTTCCAAAATTATATTTTTGGCATGCATTAAATGTTTATTAAGTGAATACCAATAAAGTACTTCTTTAAAATTATGAATGTTCCATTGACAGACAAATGGATAAAGAACACACACACACACACACACACACACACACACCCCTACTGGAATATTACTCAGCCATCAACAAGAATGGAATCTTGCCATTTGCAATGACATAGATGGAACTAGAGGGTATTATGCTAAGCAAAACAAGTCAGTCAGAGAAAGACAAATACCATATTATTTCACTCATATGCAGAATTTAAGATACAAACAGATGAACGTAGGGAAGGGAAGGAAAAATAATATGAGATGAAGATTGAGAGGGAGGCAAACCATAACAGACTCTTAACTATAGGTAACAAACAGGGTTGCTGGAGACGAGGTGGGTGGGGGAATGGGGAAACTGAATGATGGGCATTAAGGAGGGCACTTGATATAATGAGCACTGGGTGTTACATGCAACTGATGAACCACTAAATTCTAACTCTAAAAGTAATGAAAATAATAAAATAAAATTATGAATGTTAATGACAATTCTATCTAATTAAATGATCATAATGTGGGGTATAGGGAGATTTATTTCATCATGATAATCTCAAACATGGTATTATTGAAAGACCTGAGGAATTTTGTTTTCTGTTTATTTTAAAGTCCACTTTAACAACTCCTTAATATTCACTTTGAATGTCTACACTATTTTAAATGCTTATGTGTTTGAATGAAGATAATCTTCTGTGGCTTCTTTAGATGAAGATAATCTTCTGTAGCTTCTTTGTTACTATATAGTAAAATCTGCTTCCCACTCAAGTTCTACTATTTTTTTAAGATTTTATTTACCCATTTGACAGAGAGAGATAGCAAGAAATAGAGATAGAGAGAGAGAGAGAGAGAGCCCATAGGCAGTGAGGAGAGGCAAAGGGAGGAGCAGGCTTCTGCTGAGCAGGGAGCCCAATGTGGGACTCAATAACAGGACCCTGAAATCATGACGTGAGCTGAAGTCAGATGCTTAATCAACTGAACCACCCAGGTGTCCCTCAAGGTCTACTTTATGGTTGGGGTAGTACTTTAGTCATCTTAGAAGTGATCACTTTATATTTCTATTATTTATGCCTATCTGTCTTCCCTACCACTAGATTTTGAGCTCCTTATAGTTAAGTGCTCACTTTCTTTACTTTTGTAGCATCCAGGGTGGCGGTAGCATGTAGAAGATAATGTTTGTAGAAAGTAAGAGTAGATGAATGGATGGTTGATTGGAATCTTAATGGGACAAAAAATTAGAAATAAAGGGAGTGATGTATTCAATTTTTCTTAGCAACAAGTTAAGGAACAAAATTCTAAATTATCTAACATTTTCTAACCTTTTTTTACTCTTCCATTCTTCAGCACAACCAAACTATTTACAATGATTTAAAATTATGATCTGACATTCACCTTTCATCATATGAAGAAACTTTTCATGGAGTAATAATGGTCTTCAAGTGGATGGACTGATTTGATAGCTTTTACAAGAAAAAAACAAGTGTTTTTTTTTTTCCTATTTCAGGCATCAAGGACTTGGCAGAACTAATACAAAAAGAAAAAAAAATAATGAGATTGAGCTTCTGCTTTTGTTTGTTAAATCCATATTTTATATTACAGTGGTTGCCAGGAGAGCTCTGAAGAGCTGACAAGCATTAAAAAATAATACATGTAACCTTCACAAGAGCCCTTCTCCAAGAATCCTTTCTTCTACACAAAGACATTACTAACTGTATAGTTAATCTGAAATTGCAAAGATTTCAATAAGAAAGATAACTGTCAACATTTCCACTTCACAAGCAATATTTCATTTTCCTATATTTAATCACATAATTTTAGGACCATATGGTGCATGAAAAGTTAAGAATGGGGATTGGCTGGAGAACTGCTCCTTCAAATATAACTTAGAGACCATATTTGGGCTGTTTTTGCCATAATCATCTCCAATGTTATATGCCACATGCCAGGCTCTTGCAGCTATGAAATTCTTAAATGTTAATCTTCATTGGTTAGGTACCATGACATTTCTTATGAATGAGAAAGATATATTACATGATATTAATTGTAAAACTTCTAGAGAAGTTTGAAAGAAAACAAGATAAAATTCTATAAAGTGAAAATGTCCTTATATAAAATTGATATTTAAGAGGCTTGTGATCTCATATAATTAAGCCAGGACTTCAGATCCAAAACAATACTAGGAGTGCCACATGGCAGAGTTGAGCCTCTACACCAATCTTCTCATTTTGTGTTTTCCTGGAAGTGGTCTTCTGCTATTTTTTGGACTTTACCACTCCAATGTGGTACTTTACCACTCTAATGATGACCCCAGCTCTTACTGATATATAGCATCTCTAACCCATCAGGTGTATATTCTCTTACAACATAAGATTCTCCAAAGAAAAACTGTGTCAGGTATAAATGGGGAGAACATCTTCTTGTCAACCTCTATGTCTTTGCACCAAAGGATAAATTTTAAAAAGCAGTGCTGCCTGTGACCCACAATTGGGCTGTTATTAGTGAAAGAATTTTCTGCATGTTCTTCCTATGGACCTTTCTTCTTTACAGCTCAGTTAGAAGACTGTAGTAACTCATCTCTGAGTTCTAATTTGAGACAAACACTGTGTAGTGCAATGAATGTCTTTCCCACTTCTTTCACTTTATATTTTCTTCCTCACCTGTGGTAATTCAGCTTCAGTTAGACTTATGCCATCTTTCCAATTTCCAGTAAATTTGGGCTTCATTTTCACCATTTACACACTGTCTTGGGGACTGTGGTCTGGTCTATTTGATAGGAAACTAACATATCAGCTGGGATCGATGAGTATATCAGATCTGGGGCAACATTATGAGGTTTTTATTTCTTCATACTTTTATCTAAAAATGAATTTTTGTGTGTTTTTCAGACTGAAGCTTTCTGATTGAATATACATGAATTCATATCAAGCAATCTCAGAAAAAGTTTCATGTTTAATTGTTAATTTTTCAAGTGCTTATTCTTTTACACATTTGAGATTTCTTTTCTAATTTTGTAAATAAACTGCAGAAGTACTTGTCAAAAGAAAAAAATACACTACCATTTGGAAAGAAAAGCTCAGGTCAAGTGCTTGAGTGTTTTCTAGAAGGTGGATATGTCATGTTGACCTATTAGTGGAATACATTACAAAATATCTCTCTTAAAGGGGTCCTGAGCAGCATATCCTAAATTCTATTATGTATTAATCTTGTGTACATTTTTTATCCAACAGTCATTCTGATTCTCAGTTGCTTCATTTGCAAAATGAAGATATTAACCCCATAGTATCTGACATACACAATTATTAGAAATCATTAAGATCAAAGACTAAAATGAAGTGTTATGTGAATCTGAAGTTTTGATTATTTTTCAGGTTCCTGAGCAACAAACAACATTATAGTAGACACTTATTGTGGAATATGCTTAGTCCACCTCTTGTATCAGCTGTGCCCCCAAATTATATTCAGCAGAGGATAGTGGTTAATACGTAATCTCTGGAAACAGACAGTCTTCATTACAATTAAATCTCCATCATTTAAAAACTTTGTAATTTTGGACATTTTTCCTACGACATCTGTGTTTCAGTTTTATTGTTCTTTTTAAAAAAGATTTTATTTATTTATTTGACAGACAGAGATCACAAGTAGGCTGAGAGGCAGGAAGAGGGGTGGAGGAAGCAGGCTCCCTGCTGAGCAGAGAGCCTTGATGAAGGGCTCGATCCCAGAACCCTGAGATCACGACCAGACCTAAGGCAGAGGCTTAACCCACATAGCCACCCTGCAACCCCTTAGTTTTGTTTTTGTTTGTTTGTTTTTAAAGAAAGAGTGTGCAAGAAGAGGCAGGGAGGGACAGAGAGAAAGGGAGAGAAGAATCCCAAGCAGGCTCCATGCTGGGCATGGAGGTCTCAATCCCACAACACTTTGATCATGACCTGAGCTGAAATCAAGAGTTGGATGTTTAATGAACTGAGCCACCCAGATGCCCCATTTCAGTTTCTTTTTATATAAAATTGTATAATACTAAGAGTCTATATCATTGAAAGGCTTACACAAGAAAACACATAGAAAGTGCTTAAAACAGTGCCTAGTACACAGTTGTCAACAAATGCTAGCTATTATTATCCTGTCACTGTGTTTTCCTTCTGAAATCCTACTTCAAAAAAAAAAAAAAAAAAAGAGTTGACCAGATGAGCTGTGGACACAAGAGTAAAAGGATCTAATTTTTTTCTTTGGCTTCAATTAGATTCCTGCAGTACGATTTGAATAAATTCTGTATTGGAGACTATTTTTAAGCTAGTTCAAGGACTTTGCTCTTATTGAGAACTAAAGGAAACAAATCATATAGATTGTATATTATTTAACTGATTTGATAATCCCTGTGTATAGTTCAGGGCACAACATGCAATTATATGGCAGTACTTTTTCCTCATGAGCTATTAATTAGTTCAATTTGGAATAGATTCTTCTAAAATGTCCACATTAGAAATCTATTTTACTAAAAAATAACAAAAACACTTGCTTTCTGGGAAACCTGACAGAGTAATATTGGTGAAATATAAGAAAAGAAAAAGGAACAAGATCATAATTTTTTGTTTTTATTCATTATGAAGGTAATTTAATTAAAATTTTACAATGAGCAATTCTCAAGAGTGGAGAGAGTGAGGAGGCTGCATCTGGCTCCCACTTTCACAACCATTGCAGTACATTGAGCTCCAGAGACAGTGACAAGGCAAGCAAGAGCCAGATGGGCACTGGGTGACTTTGAGTCTCACAGAAGAAAATAATTAAACATGGGCAAAGGAGATCCTAAGAAGCCGAGAGACAAAATGTCATCACATGTCTTCTTTGTGCAAACTTGCTGAAAGGAGCACAAGAAGAAGCACCCAGATGTTTCCGTCAACTTCTCAGTTTTTGAAGAAGTGCTCAGAGAAGTGGAAGACCATATTTGTTAAAGAGAAAAGAAAATTTGAAGACATGACAAAGGTAGACAAAACTGGTTATGAAAGAGAAACTAAAACCTACATACCCCCATAGCGGGGGGAAAAAAGAAGTCTAGGGATCCCAGTGCACCCAAGAGGCCTCTTCCATCCTTTTTCTTGTTTTATTCTGAGTATTACTGCCAAAATCATAGGAGAATATCCCAGCCTATCTATTGGTGATATTACAAAGAAACTGGGAGAAATGTGGAATAATATTGCTGTAGATAATAAGCAGCAATAGGACTAGAAGGCTGCTTAGCTGAAGGAAAAATATGAAAAGGATATTGCTCATAGTGAGCCAAAGGGAAAGCATGATGTGGCAAAAGAAAAAAAAAAAAAGGAGTCATCAAGGCTGAAAAAAGAAAGAAAAAGAAGGAAGAGGAAGAGAAGAAAGATAAAGAGAATGGTTATGAGTAAGAAGATGAAGATAAAGAAAAAGATGACGATGATAAGTTGGTTCTAGTGCAGTTTTTCTTTTGCCTATAAAGCATTTAACCACCCCCTACACAACTCACTTCATTTAAAGAAAAAAATTGAAATATAAGGCTGTGAAAGTTTTGTTTTTAAACACTAGAATGTCTTTTTTGTATGTGTAATAAATACACTATGAAATGTGTCCTTTTTTTAGATAGTCCTGTCCTGGTGGTATTTTCAATAGCCACTAACCTTGCCTAGTACAGTATGGAGGTTGCAAATTGGTCTGGGAATTTAAAGCAGGTCTTGTTAGTGCACAACATAAATTAGTTTTTCCATCTTCAGTTGTCTTTGATGCAGCTTACATGAAATAATTATTGTTTTGTTAATATCACTGCATAATTGCAAAAAAAAAGTTGTGGCCATTTTATTGGCACTCGGTATGCTTCTAAGTAAATAAAATTTTTGTATTAAATAAATAAATAAAATGAGCCATGCTCTCAAACAAAAACTCAAACACTAAAACTGATTCAAAAATTTTAAAGTTTGAGCTTATATATTTTGCATGGAACTTTAGGTTTTTAAGATTTTCCAGAAAATGGCTATCCACCTTTTTGATTCAAATAACTTAGTTTTAATTTATTAATAATTTATTTTCCATTTAGGACTAATATGTTAGTGTTATACTGATCATTGTATATATATGCGATTTCTTAAGTAAAAGTTTTCTGGAATAAGCCAGTGAAGACAGAAATACTGCAATGTGATTGATTTATGTAGGAACAATATTTAAAAGTATGATGATATTTTAAAATTACCCAATGCATCGATTTAATTTTATGCACAGATTTCCATTTTTGTGAAAAAGAATTGCACCAAATTGAAACAGTTGTCAATAAGAAATAAGCCATTTTATGGGTTGAGAAGATAATTTCTTCTCATTGGCTATATATTTAGTTATTATTCTTTGTATAAATTGCATTTGATCAAAAAGGATTATGTGTGGTTTAATGTGTGTCAATTCTAAGGAGAATTACTATAAATCTTATTATTTTTTATTCTAATCATATTCAGAAATGTTTTTAAATGGGATTATGTGTGGTTTAATGTGTGTCAATTCTAAAAGGAAGAATCATGATAAATCTTATTCTTTTTTATTCTAATCATATTCAGAATTTTGCTTATAGAAATATAGGAAAAAAGAGGTCCCCAACTTCTTTCAGATGCATAGAATCTAAAAATTAAAAAAAAATGCATACTCTTAAAAAAGAATATGAAATAAAACAAAGAGAAAATATCCAATTATTTCTCTAAATGAAAGTAAAAAGACATGCTGGTAGTCTTTGTTTTCCTAAGATACACTTGATGTTCATTGATTTGACTATATTTATGAATTACCTACTACAATCTAGGTACTGGGGTTGGCACTAGGAATAAAACAAAATAAAAGAATACAGTTCCTGCTACTAAGGCTTCTGTGAGAAGAAGAGATTTCAAGGCAAAAAAATAAATCATTATTTACCTTGCCAGAAAGATGATCTGAGAAGATCAAGAATTGATATCTAACAATCTAGAAAAGGATCAAATAAAACAAACAGATGAATTTCCATTTATTAAAGAAATAATAAGACTATAATGAAAGATGATGTAAAAGATGCTAAGAAAGTAGATAATTTAGGAATTAAGTTCTTATCACAAGAAAAATTTTAATTATGTGTTATGATAGATGTTAACTGGACTTACGGTGATCATCTTGCAAAATATACAAATATTGAGTCATTATGTTGTACACCTGAAAGGAATGCTATTTATCAATTATATCTCAATTTATTAAAAAAGATTAAAAATTGTAATCTGTCATCATTGAATATAAAAGGAAATTCCTATATTCCAGCCACTTAATACATGACTGTAACATTATATTAATAGTAATTCTGAGTCACCACTAAAATAATTATTCTAAGTCATTGCCCAGTGGCTCTATTTGCTTTGAGAACATTTATTTAATTTTTATTGAATTACTATTAGATGCCAAGAACTATTCTAGTATTGAGAATCAGCAGTAAAACAAACAAAATCTATCTTCATGGAGTAAATGTTCCAGTGCAATTAAAAAATGTAAATGGGTTCAAAGTGGAGACATAGGAAGCCTTGAACTCATGTCCTCCACAGACACACTAAAACCACACCTACATGTATAACAAATTCTCCTGAAGAACTGAGGACTGACTAAAAAGCTTCTGTACAACAGGGGCACCTGGGTGGCTCAGTCGGTTAAAGCTTCTGCCTTCGGCTCAGGTCATGATCTCAGGGTCCTGGGATCGAGCCCCACATTGGGTTCTCTGCTGAGCAGGGAGCCTGCTTCCTCCTTCTCTCTCTTTGCCTGCCTCTCTGCCTACTTGTGATCTCTGTCTGTCGAATAAATAAATAAAATGTTTAAAAGAAAAAAGCTTCTGTACAACAAAGGATAGAGGGACCACACAGAGAATGGCAGGAGAGATAGTGACATAGTAATGACTCTTAAAAGCAGCAAGAAAGAAACAAAAAGTTAACTACAAGGAAAAACCTACAGTTTTCCCTAATACCAGCAGTTGATTTTTCAGCAAAAATTTTGCAAGCTAGAAAAGTGGCATGATATGTTCAAACTGCTGAAAGAAAAACCTACAACCAAAACACTCTGTCAAGTTATCATTCAGAAT
The DNA here is from genome assembly GCA_003697995.1 of Taxidea taxus jeffersonii. Classification (NCBI taxonomy): domain Eukaryota; kingdom Metazoa; phylum Chordata; class Mammalia; order Carnivora; family Mustelidae; genus Taxidea; species Taxidea taxus. The sequence continues at coordinate 134,446 of ML103928.1, forward strand.
TGAAGGAATGATAGAGTTTCCAACCCAATAAAAACAAAGTTATAAGAGCAACCTTATAAGAGCAACCTTATAAGAAATGTTAAAGAGTAAAGAAAAAAAGGGGAAAATAAGAGCTCATAATTAGAAGAAAAATATGAAAGGAAAGCATTTCACAAGTAAAAGCAAATACATAATAAAGGTAGTAGATCACTTATAAGGCTAGTATTAATCTTTAAAGAGGGAAGTAGTAAAATCAATTTGATCTAAAAAATTAGTGAAAGGACTAAAAAATAAAAATATGTAAAATATGACAACATATACATAAAATAAAGAGGGAGAGACTAAAAATGTAGTGCTTTTAGGATGTGTTAAAACAATTTGATATAGACTGCTATATATTTAGGATATTATACATGAGCCTAATGGTAACCATAAATCAAAAACACAACATATAGAAAATAAAATAAAAAAGAAAGAAATTCAGGGGCTCCTGGGTGGCTCAGTCAGTAAGCATCTGCCTTTGGCTCAGGTCATGGTCCCAGGATCCTGAGATCGAGCTCCGAATTGGGCTTCCTGCTCAGCAGGAAACCTGCTTCTCCTCTCCCACTCCCCGTGCTTGTGTTCTCTCTCTCACTGTGTCTCTCTCTGTCAAATAAATAAATAAAATCTTTAAAAAAAAAGAAAGAAATCCAAGCATAACACTAAAAGAAATAATCAATCATAAAGGATAGGATTAAGAGAAGAAAGGAACAGAGAAGTTCTACAAAAACAACCAAAAAACAATGAACAAAATGGTAATAAGTACCTACCTATCAATAATTACCTGAAATGTAAATAGTCTAGGGGCACATGGGTGGCTCAGTTGGTTAAGTATCTGCCTTGCACTCAGGACATGATCCCAAGGTTCTGGGATCAAGCTATGCATCAGTCTCCTTGCTCAGCAGTGAGTCTGCTTCTCCCTCTCCCTCTGTGATCTCTCTCACTCTCCCTCAAATAAAAAATAAAATATTTAAAAATTTAAAAAAAATGTAAATAGTCTAAGTGCTCTAATCAAATATTATAGTCATTTAATGAATTTTTTAAAAAGCATATCTCTATGTTGCTTACAAGAGATTCACTTCAGACCTAAAGAAACATATAGACTAAATGTAAAGAGATGTAAAAATATATGCCATGCAAATGGAAGTGTAAAAAAAAAAGAAACACACAGGGTAGCAATACTTGTATTATAGACTTTAGAACAAAGACTCTCACAAGAGACAAAGAAGACCACTACATAGTGATAAAAGGATCAATCTGACAAGAGGATATGATAATTATAAGTATTTGTGCACCCAGTATGAAAGAAACTAAATACATAAAACAAATATTAACACTCATAAAGAGGAAAAATTGACAATAATATAGCAATAATAGAGGATTTCAACATTCCACTTACATCAATGGATAGATCATACACTCAAAAATTCAATAAGGAAAGAATGGCTTTAGTGTATTATACCAATGGACTTAACAGATTATATACATATACATACATATATATAATTATATATATACATGTATATATATAACTTGTCTTTGTGTATATATATGTGTGTGTATATACATGTACATATTTTATCCCAAAACAACAGAATACACATTCTTTTCAAGTAGATGTGGAACATTACTCAGGACAGATCAAATGCTAGGCCATAGAACAAGTCTCAGTATATTTAAAAAAACTGAAATCATATCAAAGATTTTTTTTGACCAAAACATTTTGAAACTAGAAATTAATTACAAGAAAAAAAATGAAAGAAAAAACCTCACAGACACATAGAGGCTAAACAACATACAATTAAACACCCAGTTGGTCAATGAAGAAATAAAGAGGAAATTAAGAAATATATGAAGAAAAATGAAAACAGAAGCACAATGATTCAAAATATTTGGAATGCAGCAAAAGCAGTTCTAAAAAAGGAAAGTTTATAGTAATAGAGGCATACTTCAAGAAACTAGAAAACTCTTAAAAAAATGATCTGACCTCATACCTAAAGGAACTAGAAAAATAAGAAAAAACAAAGCCCAAAGTTAGTTGGTAGAAGAAAGTAATGAAGATTAGAGTGGAAGTAAATGAAATAGATGCTATAAAAAAAGAAAAGAAAAGAAAAGAAATAAAAAGAAAGAAACCAAGAGCTGTTTCTTGAGAGATAAAATTGATAAACCTTTAGCCAGATTCATCAGGAAAAGTGAGGACTCAAATGTATAAAATTAGAAATGAGTGAGGGGAAGTTACACCTGACAACAAAAATACAAAGAATTATAAGAGAATATTACCAAAAAATTATATGTCAACAAACTGGACAACCTGGAAGAAATGGATAAATTCCTAGGAAGATACAATCTTTTAAAACTGAATCAGGAAGAAATAGAGAATCTGAACAGATTACAATTAATGAAGTTGGACTGTTAATCAAAAAAATTCCCATCAAAGAAAAGTCTAGAACCAAATGGCTTCAGAGTGAATTCTACCAAACATTTTAAGAGTTAATATCTATTCTTCTCAAACTACTCCATAAAAATAGAAGGAAAACTTCCAAATTCATCCTCTGAGGCCAATATTACCCTGATACTAAAACTAGACAATAATACAAAGAAAAAAAAAACAAACCATGGGCCAACATCCCTGATGAACACAGATGCAAAAATCTTCAATAAAATATTAGCAAACCAATTTTAACAATACACTAAGAGGATCATTTACCAAAATCAAATGGGATTTATTCCAAGGGTACAAATATGATTAATTATCCACAAACCAATCAGTGTGATACATCACATTAACAAAATAAAGGACAGAAACCATATGATCATCTCAATAGATGCAGAAAAAGCATATGATAAAATTCAATATCCACTTATGATAAAAAAAAACTCAAAGTGGCTTTAGATGAAACATTCCTAAACATAATAAAACCTATATGCAAAAAACCCACAGTTAACATCATATTTAATGGTGAAAACTCAAACCTTTTCCTCTGAGGTCAAGAATGAAACAAAGATATCTACTCTCATCACTTTTACTTAACATACTACTGGAAGTCCAAACCATAGAAATCAGACAAGGGGGGGGAAAGCATCCAAATTTTTGAAGAAGTAAAATTGTCACTAATTTCATATATCATAATGCTATATTTAGAAAATGCTACGGATTCTGCCAAAAAACCTAATAAACTAATAACTAATAATAATAACTAATTCTTACCTAATTCCTACTTAACCAATAGTAATAACCTAATAAACTAATGAATGAATTTAGTAAGGTTGCAGGATACAAAATTAATATACAGAAACCTGTTGCATTTCTTTTTTATTTGAGAGAGAGAGAGAGAGAGAGAAAGAGCTGGGGAGAGTGCAGAGGGAGAGGAAGAGAGAGAATCTCAAGCAGAAGAAAACTCTTGCTCAGTGCAGATCCCAGTGCGGGACTCGAATTCATAACCCTGAGATCATGACCTGAGCTAAAATCAAGAGTTGGATGCTTAACCAACTAAACCACCCGGGATTCCAGAAATCTGTTACATTTCTATGCACTAATAATAATCTAGCAGAAAGAGAAATAAAGAAAGTAATCCCATTTACAATTGCACCAAAAAGGATAAAATACCAAAAGAATAAAAAAGGAATAAGCTTAACCAAGTAGGTTAAAGACCTATATGCTAAAAACTATAAAACACTGATGAAAAAAACTGAAGATGACACAAATGAAAAAATAAACAATGATCACGAACTTTAAGCATTAATATTTTTAAAATGTTCATACTACCTAAAGTAATCTACAGATTCAATGCAATTTTCATCAAAATACCAACAACATTTTTCACACAAGTAGAATAATCCTTAAATTTATATGGACCCACAAAAGACTCTAAATAGTCAATGCAATCAGAACTGGAAGTATCACAATCACAGATTTCAAATATACTATAAATCTATATATTACAAATCTATAATAAAACAGTATGGTATTGGCACAAAAACAGACATGTAGATCAATGGAACAAGATAGAGAGCACAGTAATACACCCACAATCATATGGTCAATTAATCTACAACAAAGGTGGTAAAAATATACAATGGGGAAAAGACATTCTTTTTAATAAAAGGTGCTGGGAAAATTGGACTGCTACATGCAAAAGAATAAAACTGGACCACTTTCTTATACCATATGCAAAAATAAACTAGAAATGGATGAAATCCTACATATGATACATAAAGTCATAGAAACCTACAGGAAAACATAGGTAATAATCTCTTGTACATCAGCCTTAGCAACATATTTATGGATAGGTCTCCTTAGACAAGGGAAACAAAAGTAAGAATAAACTATTTGAATTATACCAAAATAAAAAGCTTTTGCACAATAAAAGAAACTATCAACAAAATGAAAAGTCACCCTACAGAATTGGAGAAGATATTTGCAAATGATATATCTGATAAGGGGTTAATATCTAAAATACGTAAATAACTCCTAAAAACTCCAAAGTAAAACTCTTAAATACCAAAAAATCCAACAGTCTAATTAGAAAGTGGCCAGAAGATATGAATAGACATTTTTCCAAAAAAGACATACAGATGGCCAACAGACATGAAAAGTTGCTCAACATTACTAGTCATCAAGGAAATGCAAATCAAAACCACAATGAGATATTCACTCACACCAGTCAGAATGGCTAGTATTAAAAAGACAAGAAATAACAAGTTGACAAGGATATGGAGAAAAGGGAACCCGTGTGCACTTGTGGTGAGAATGTCAACTAGGGCATACACCATGGAAAACAGTTTGGAGATTCATCAAAAGATTAAAAATATAAATGCCATACAATGCAGTAATTACTAATAAAATAAAATAAATACACTAATAAAGAAAATAAATACACTAATTCAAAAAGATATATACACCCCTGTTTAGTGCTGCATTATTTGCAATAACCAAGATATGGAAGCAACCCAAATGTCCATCAAAAGATGAATGGATAAAGAAGATGTGATACTCACACACTATAATGTAATATTACTCAGCTGCAGTAAAGAATGAGATCTTGCCATTTGCAACAGCATAGATGGACCTAGATTTCATTTATGCTAAATGAAATTTCAGATTGCCAAAGACAAATACAATGTGGACTCGAAAAAGAAAACAAGTGAACAAGCCAAAAAAATAAAAAACCCAGAAAACCAGAAACAAATTCATAAATACAGAGAATAAACTAGTGGTTCCAGATTGGAGGGGATGAAACATGGCCAAAATAGGTGAAGAGGATTAAAAGGTATAAACTTCCACTGATAAAATAAATAAGTCACAGGGATGAAAAGTACAGCATAGGGAAGATACTCATAATACTGAAATAATGTTGTATGGTGACAAATGGTGACTACACTTATTATGATAAGCATTACATCATGTATAGATTGTTGAATTACTATGCTGTATACCCAAAACTAATATAATATTGTATGCCAACTATGCTTTAATTATAAAAATTTAATAGTATATATGCATATACATATAGCTGTTTTAACATGATAAAGTTTAATATATTTTAGCTGTTATCACAAATACCTTGAGTTTTGCTTATCAAAAATTTTAAGTTGCTTATTTATTTTGTCTAAGACATTAAGGATGTGCATAATTTCTTCTAGGAATTTAACACAGCTTAAGTTAGTGGCTTAAATGACAAATAAAAATGAATTTAACAACCAATTTACATAATGCTTGAAGAGCTTTACAATAGCAAAGAAATATTTTATTTAAATCAGTCATGTAAATTCAAGTGGGCAAGTCAAATATTTTGAAGAATTACTTCTTTGGCCTACTCAGTCTTACTCCTAAAACTGCCCTCCACAATCATGTACAGTGATTTGTTTCTTAATAAAACTCCATATTAATAGTTTTAAAAGTTCTTTGCTTTCTTACTAAATTTGCCAATCTCTAGAAACATATGTAGGGTTAGACATATATTCTTTTTATTGTAATTGTTAGTTTATTTTTGCTTTAATTTAAGATGCTATCAATGGAAAAGAAAATTCTTGAAATGTAGCAGAATATTTCAACATTTTCCCTTTTCAATACCAAAGTAATTTGTCAGTGACTCAATACCATGTTCCCTAAAGCATTACCTTTAATGCCAATCATTCTCTATTGCCAGAAAGTAGACTTGAAAAATATGATTGAAAAAGAACAACAGAGATTTCAGCAGTGTCTAATCTCTTGTGTCCTCTAAGTACTGACACTTCATTTTAAATACTACTTAGTGTAGGATACTTGGGTTACTAAATTCATATGTTGAAACCCTAATCCTCATGGTGATGGTATTTGGAGGTAGACCTTTTGGAGGTCATTAGGTCATGAAGGTGGAACCTTCACAAATGGCAATTGTCCTTAATCCAAAAGAAAGTGATTATCTGTCCTCTGTCATGTAAGGATACAGAAAAAAATTCGATATTTCTAAACCAGGAGGAGAACTTCTTCACGACCCAACCCAAATATGCTAGCAAACTTTTCTCAAGCTTCTAACCTTCAAAACTGTAAAAAAATAATAATAATAATAAAAAATAAAAAAAATTTTTAAATCTATTTTAAGCCACACAGTCTATGGTATTTTGTTTAAAAAGCCAAAATGACTCAAGCAATCTACTTTCCATTGTTCTTCTGTTCATATTATTCTTATTACCAAACCTGTATTTTAGAAGCATGCTCACAAAATGTGTGTTAAGACTCTGGTTAAACATTCATTTTGACTCCCCCCCCCTTAATTATTAGCTGTATGCACCCATATGTTGTGGGCTAAATTGTGTTCCCTCCCACTCCCCAAAATGTATATCTTGAATTCTAGTACCTGAGAATGTAACTGTATTTGGGGATATAGTCTTTAAAGAGGCCCTTAAGTCAAAATGTGGTCATTAAGATGGACCACTATCGGGGCGCCTGGGTGGCTCAGTGGGTTAAAGCCTCTGCCCTGGCTCGGGTCATGATCTCAGGGCCCTGGGATCAAGCCCCGCGTCGGGCTCTCTGCTCAGCAGGGTGCCTGCTTCCCTTCCTCTCTCTCTCTCTCTGCCTGCCTCTCTGCCTACTTGTGTTCTTTGTCAAATAAATAAAAAATCTTAAAAAAAAAAAAGATGGACCACTATCACCATGACTGATGTCTTTATAATAAGACAAAACCTGGACACAGAGATGTACAGAAGGAAGACCACATGAAAACACAGGGAGAAGATGGTCACCTAGAAGCCAAGGAGAAAGGTCTCAGGAATAAACTGACCAAATCTACACCTTGATCTGAAACGTCTAGTCTTCAGATTTTTGAAAAATTAATTCTGTTGTTTAAGCCACCCAGGATGTGGAACTTTGTTATGGCAGCCCTAGCAATATAATTCACTATCCATATATTGTTTTGTCCAGTCTGACATGTGAGTTAGTCCATCCTCCCACTCAGGACTTTTCCTACAACCATAAAACTATGTTGTCATTTCCTCTTATCTTCACCTAGAACATTGTAATGATCTTTACTTTCTACTTACTTCTTCCTTTCAATTTGTTTATTTTTTCTATCACCATGGTTGGATTCTCTCTTTCTTTTTTTTTTTTTTAATTTCCCCCATTATTCAGAAGAGTAAACTATTTAATAACTTTCTCATCTCCTGTATATCTATCAACCTAATGAAGTCAAGATTATACAGTAGCCCTCTATTTAATTTACTCTTATGGTGTTCAATGAGCTAATGGCTAAATCCAAAGGATATTCTTTAGTCTTAAGCTTATTTTATCCTTCTGCAGTTTAGTACTCTCCCCCTAAAACTTCCCATGGTTACCATATTTTCTTTTTCCTCTTTGACCTAGTAATTTATTCTTCTTCACAGGAATCTATTCTTCACAGGCTCTTCATCTTTTCAGTGTTGGTATTACTCATGTTTCTTTGGCCACCTTCCTACGCTTTGATATTATATTTTTAGGTAATTTCAACCATTTGATGATTTAATTGATGGCCAAGACCATCAATATGCTAATGATTCTTCCATCCCTATCATTTGCTCTCACCTTCCCTATCATATTCATTTGCCTATTATGTGACTTGTGCCACTAGGTAGGAATTCATCATTTTTTTTTTCCCTCAGTGCCTATCCCAGTGTTCTATCAAGTAACAGTTCTACCATCCCATTCATTGTCTAAACTAGAATACTGGAAGTCAGCTTCTGTTAACATAATAAATCATAGTGTTTGCTTATTGGTGATCACATCATAAAGAGTATATGTTTTAAAATGTTTATTGTCTCAGTAGCACCTGGTGCAAAGCTTTAAATGTAGAAGTTTCTCAGTAAAGTCTCATTCATTAGATTTCCCTTACCAAAGTCTTTGGGAACATCCTACAAAATGTGGACAGAGCAAGAGAAAGTTAATATGGGAAGATGATGGGACATTTGAGGAGAAAAAACATTAAGCATTCAGATAACTGAATTACATATATACAGGCAGCATTTTTAAGCTTTTCATATTTGAAAATTTAATAAATTGAATTTTTTTTCTGCTGCCTTAGGAATCAGACATCCTGAATATTGTGAATAATGAATACTTTCCCTCTCAATTTCAGAATACAAGAGGTAGAGAAGAATTTGTAAATGTTTCACATAATTACACTGAGCAAATGTAGTTAAGCGTTCTAATTTCATTTTGTATTATGACAGTAAGAAAGGCCAGTAGCTGTACAAAGCAATGTCACAATGCAAAGTCGAAGCCTTCACTTTTAAGGTTTATGATGTGTCTAAAAAGAAATGCTAAATTCCTAGTAAATTTATAAACATTAAGTGTATCATTGTTTAAAATAAAGATATTTTAAAAATAAAATAAAGATATTTAATAACTGTTTAATAACAGCAAAATATTTTCCAAGTTAATCTTTTTATAGTGTATCAAGTATATTTCCATAACCTTTATAGAACTTGCTCCTTTTGCTGAGGGAATTCTTTGGTTAATAAAACATGAAACTCTGAGTTGATTAAACACTTAAGCTCACTAAACTCACTGTTTTATAGGCAGCTGTAATCTAGATTATCTCAGATGATACCAAATAACTTTCCAGGGAATATGTCTTTATATGCTGAAGCTTAATATGTTAAATCACTGTTTAGAATTTATAATGTATTAATTTATTTTCTGACTTCTGCACTGCACCCCACCTCATTAACCATCCTCCCAATGATAGCAGAGAGGACTGCCACCTACAGTTACCTATTTTATGTAAAGAAAAACTTTGGAAATTTCAAGGAAATACTTGAAAATGAAGGAAACCAGAATATGCCACCCCGAAATACGCCAAAAAATTATTTTGAGCTGAAGGAAATTAAGAAGCAGTGAATACCGAAAAAATTCCACTCTTTCTGCATGAAGGCAGGAAATACATTCTTCTTTTACTGGAAATAGACCCTTATTAGTCCAGAGATGATACAAGGGGAATCCTCAAACTTTGTTAACCTAAGCTTTATCTTCCTAGTTAAGGAAAACAAGGACTACCTAGCCCTAGTTAGGTATTTCCTAACTCAAACTTCTTTGTCTTGTCAATTCTTCATAAATTACTGTTTCTTTATTTAAAAGGTATAAAAGCTTCCTGCTCTGTACATTCCTTCAGTTATTTATCCTGTGAAGGCTCCTCAGGTATATAAAAATTCAATAACATTTGCATGCTTTTCTCCTGTCTTTTTCAGTTTATTAATATTAGGACTCAACCAAGGGCCTAAAGAGGAAAAAGGAAAACTTCTCTCTCTCCCATAATTTTTTATACATATACAGAATAGTTTTTTATAATTATAATTTTTATACATATACATGTATTTTTATACATATACAGAATAACCTTTAAAGCATGGACATTGGAAAAAAGTGGAACAAAGTCCAAGAACTGGCTCTAGAATACATTCACTGTATTATTAATGCAGCATACTTAAGCTATTTAAGTCTATTTCATCATCTGATAAATGGATATATTAGCAGTGCCTATTTCACAGATGTGTTTGGAAAATAAACATAGTGATACCAATTATCATTTCTGTATGAGGCACCAACCTGAGAGAAGGTATAGCTTCATGGCAAACATGGGTAATGTAGAGAAAGTGTCCCACCAGCAAGAAGACTCAAGAAAAAAATGTAGTTTTGGTGCTTGAAAAGTCTAACAAACAGCAAGGCTTCCTTCTCTATGGGTTTATTTCTGGACAAAGAACAAGAACAGATGGCAAGCACTAGTCAGATTTGTGTCTCAGAGATTTTGAATTTCATGTTGTGCAGCAAAATGGGGTTTCCACTTTTGGGCTCTACAATTAGCCATCCTCTGCTAGAGAGTTGCATGCTTACTATATAACATGTATGATGTAAAGGAGAAAATCTGGGATTCCCAGGAAGGCTGACTTCACAAAGAACAGGAAATGAGCTTTCATGGCACAGTGTTTTTTTCAACTTCCCATACAGCTAAGTCACTTCTTGTTCTGAAGGAGAAAGAAAATGACCATAGAGAAGAGAGTCCATGGTATTAATCTAAAGGAAAATCTCTCACATGGACAGACAATTAAGAATGAGTGATAGTTAGGAAACTTAATGTGTAACTATAGGGGATTAACATATTACTAGATACTAGAACGTGGAGACTATTCTAATCCAGTATGATTTGCAAAAGATATTAGAAACTTTAATTTTTGTATAAAGAATTTTTGGTAAGAAATGATATGGCAAATATAACTTTATAAGTCTCTTACTTTGTCATCAAGAAACAACTACTTTTAGTTTTATTATAATGGCATCCTGGCATCATGGAAAACGCCTTAGAATCAGAACTTGAGTTGCAATTATGAACCAACGACTTATTTACAGGTTTGAATCTGGGCAAATTGCTTAATGCTATTGAGCCACAATGTCTTCACCTGTGAACTAAGGACTATAGCTCCAGAATAGGTATTATAAAGATTAAAAGAGATATATAACAAACATAAAATTGTATTTGATTCTTACCCCTCCTCCCCAAATATAGTAACTATCGCTAACAAAAATCTAATGTAATTATCATAGCACTTACTAATACAAATAAGAGGACAAAGGAATACCAGGAATTCAGAAAACCAAAGAGGTGAAGTCTTCATGACCTTTTCTTGTTTCTCCTACTATTCTTTGAAGACTTCTTTATACTTATTTACTCAAACATTATAAAGGGTGTCAATAACCAATAGTTTTGATCTCAAGTACCTTCAGCTTGGGAATGCAATCGCTAATTCTCATATAAAGATTGTATTAAAATTGAATACAATGAATTAAAATCAAGTTTCTATTATCTTTAAGCAACAGATATTTACTCAGCCAGTTTAAATAAAAATGAAATTTCTTAGCTATAAGAGCTCTTTCTTAATTCTAAAAAGGAGTTTAAAAAATAAATATGAGAGAAGGCAAAATCCTTGGAACTGGGAACCTTGATACCAGGGATTCATGGGTCTTAACCTGGAGAGTAGCTGTTAATATGATTCAGCTACAAGAGTCCTCAGTCCACTGTGACAGGCTTGTCCTGAGTGCCTATCCATTGTCAGTCAATTTACAGCTATGATGATCATATCAGACTGCCATTGCTAACCCCATGAGAAGGGATTGGGAAAGAAGGCAATGCCCAGAGAAATAAAATGAGAAAAAGGAAAAAGAAACTTAATCCAACCAAGCAAGAAAATTGAGGGCAAAGAAAAAAAGAAGAAAATATACAAATAGGAAACCCATATAAAAATGGAAAAGAAATATTGACAATCACAATAAATATAAACAGGCCAAACTGTTTGGTTATAATACAATTATCATCCAATTTGATTAGAAAATTATTCCAGGAATAGGTTGTTTAAATGAGATAAACATAAACCATGAAAGGCTGAAAATCAGAGGGTAGAAAATTATATCAAACAATAATAATGAAAAGAAAGCTAATAGCTATGCTAATACTATTCAAAATAGATTTTATGCACAAATGCATTGCTAAAGATAGAGAGGGTCACAAGAGAACATTAGAATTTCCAGCTGACTAGGGTAATAAGCTGGTTGTAACTTTGAACTTATAACATAAATTCAATATGTATAAAAAAAGATTGACTAATACACTATCATAAAAGGTGATTTCAATATACTACCCTTAGCAAATGATAAATCAAGCAAATAAAATAAAATCAGTGAGAATAAGAAAGATTTGAACAGCATAATTAGTAACCTTTATAAACAAATGGACATAATGATATATATCTTACTTTGGAATTGACTTACATGAAAAGGCAAATTCATAGTTAAAGACCTAAAACTAAGAGGAGGAATAAAATTCTAGTATTTTAGGAATACATTGAAAACATCAGAATTTATTAGAAATGAACACTGTTGGGGTGCCTTGGTGGCTCAGTTGGTTAAACATCTGCCTTCAGCTCAGGTCATGATCCTCGGGTCCTGGCATGGAGCCCCTCATTGGGCTCCCTGCTTTGCAGGGAGTCTACTTCTCCCTCTCCCCTGCCTGAAGCTCCCCCTGCTTGTGTTCTCTCCCTTTCTGTCAAATAAATAAATAAAAACTTAAAAAAAAAAAAAAGAAATGAACAATGTTCATTAAAAGAGTCAGTGAACCTGATGATAGTTTGTAGGTTAGCAGCTGTCATCTAGGTTTTAGCAATTTCCCTCTTTTTCATCCTCCAAGTCACTGAGAATAATTTCTAATAATTTCTAAATGAGTTCCTAATGATCAAACTCAATGCTTTACTCTACCTGAAAAGATGGTCAGATGCATAAGAGGTATACATACAGTAAAACTATCATCATCACAGCATCACCCAAACCAGTGATTCTCAACTCTAACATTGAAATTGCCTAAAGATATCTAAAAGAATATGTGTGTCTATATTCCAATAAGAGATTCTGACTTAACTCATCTGGTTTGAGGACCAAATCTTAGTGTTTTTTAAAGCAACAAATGTAACTTTAGCATGTATTTAGAATTGATAGCCACTGTTCCAAATTAGCAGTAGTCCAGAAAATTTTAATGAAGACTGGACACTTTCAAACTGCAACAAATTGAAATAGTGAATTCTGAAATAAAATCTTTTGTCATCTTAAAACATGGTATCTTATGGTTTGCACTAACTGATCAGAGCATCATTTTTGAAATTGTAATTTTAAAACAGCCAATTCAATACCAGGTACTTTCCTTGGCAGGCAAATAAATAAATAAATAAATAAATAAATAAATAAAATTATACACAACTCACATAAAAGTTGAGAAAACAATTTGGATCTGCTCATTGCAAATGGCAACGGAATTGCCAAACCATGTGCCACACAGAAAATACATAATTGGCAATGTCTGTGTATGCTTCAGAATGGGATGTGCTTAAATTCAGTTTTCCTTACTGTTTTCTAGTTCAATTTTTATCTAATTTTTCTCCCAAAAGAAATGACTGGTGCTAACATTATTTATTTATTTAAATTTTTATAACTTTATCACTTAACTTTATGGAGGAATAACTGACAAATACAGTTGTATATATTTAAAGTATATGACATATATACCTATACACATGTATTGTAGAATGATAATCAAGATTGAGACAATTAGGACATCCATTACCTTATATAGTTAACATAGTTAATGTGTGTGTGGGTGGGTGCTAAGAATACTTATGATCTACAACTTTTAAATTTGACCTTTCACTTTAAAAAGAGGTGTCTGGTTCCTGAAACATGGAATGCTTTAATGTGACTACTCTCTGTGGGAGAATTTGGGGTTTCAAAGAATTCAAAACCAGCTTTGTGAAACATGTAATGATTTGCTGTGAGTAGGTCATCGTTTGTCTAAAACTTGTTTGGTAGGGAGTTAGAATCAAATTCTTGTAAAGACGATCTGTTTTCTTTGTCTTTTTTTTTTAGATGACTTATCCAACTCTCCTATTTGTTTTTATATTAAGATTAATTTTACTTATTTATTTTTTAACTTAACCATTCTCTTAAGATTAATTTTAAATAAAAATAAAACATTATCAGTTTATATTAAGAGCAATGGGAAGAGCAGATACAAGAAGAATGCTGTCAGCATAAACAAATTATTTTAAAAGTATATTTCTTAGGAGATACAGGTGGGATATGTGTGTGCATGTGTGTGTGTATAAGCATTTAGACATGGCTATTTTAACTCAAATATAAAATGAAGCTAAAACAAGGAGATAAATGAAGAATAAGGTCAGCATGTTCATAAATATAGTCAGATATAGTCATAAGTTGTCATATGTTAACTCACATGAAGTGGTCAGTGACAGGTCAAATGAAAGCCAGGAAAGTTATTTCTGCCCCATTCTACAGTAACCACCAATGAATTAAGGCAAATGATAAACTTGTGTGGAGGGTAGCTGATGGCTTGGCAATGAAAGGCACTTTGAATAGAACACAGTTAATTTCTACATTCAAGATCCAAGAATTGGTGAAGCAAAAGTATGATTAGAAATTTAATGAGACTCGGTAAAATTCTAATAAAGATTACTTATAGTAATATGGCATATTATGTGTTTGAATCCTTGAAAAATATCAATTAGCTGTACTAGTTTTAATATGCTCAGATAACCCCTCTTTTAACACTTAAAATTTTAAGATATTTAGCAAAGTGTGGCCTATATTTTAAATACTTAAATCCAAGAAGGACATGATTATTTCTGATTAGGTCAACCTGTATCTTCACCTTCTTGGAGCAGAAGGAAGCTTTCAGAATCAATATCCAGACTGTACCAATTAGAAAGTGAGAGTCAACTGCTATTTCGGTGTAAGACTCCAAATCCTAAGGATCATTCATCTATTTCTCAGGAGTAGTCAACTATTTGAAAAATACATCTAAAGCAACTATATCCTCAAATAGGAGCAATTTCAAACTATCACTTTGAAGAATACTGGAGGTGGTTAAAAGATGTTACTACAAAATTGGTTATTTGCCAAAGGGGGGAAAAACAGATAGAAAACATTGCCTAAAAGGATACCCTAAAGTGACTTCATTACATAGCATTCTCTTCTATTTAGTTCTGAAAAGTTAAATGGAGACAAAGGAGTGGAGAGAAAAAAATATCATCTTTGTTAACAATAAATGGTATATTGGAGAAGATTCCTTTATGCCTGAAACTGAAGTGGATTCATTAATACTATAGCTCAGATCAAGGAAGACTTGTACTTCAGTCTCAGGCAGTATAAAACAACAGAAGCTATGTAAAAGCTGGCTACTATAAAACTATGGAATAGAGGAGAAAATAATCACACATAGCAGTCTGTGTTCAGTGCCAGCAATGGGCTGGGAGAAGGGATAAGGTCCTGGGCGCAGCTCACCCACCAAGAAAGCAGGGAACAAACAGGGAGAGCACCTTGCAGTTTGGTGCTAGTGCATTTCTGGCAAATGCCTGGTATGACTCAACCCAAGCCAAAAGTAGCCTCAGACTGGCCCACTAACAACAAAAGACCAAACTCTGCCCACAAAAGGCAAAGGTAGACATTGAAGATAACTGTACTGAAGGCAAATGCAGCTCAGTCACAACAGTAGAGTGCATACAACATACATAGAAAACATTCATGAAGTGCCAGGTTCTGGTGAAAAGAACATTGCCCTACAGGGCACCATAGGACCTCTTCATTAGACCATTTATTTTAAGAGCAGGAGATGTAGCTGACTTTCCTAATACATAGAAATAGACACAGAGTTAAGCCAAGTGAGGAGATAGACAAATATGGCCTAAATGAAGGAACAGGACAAAATGACAACAAGAAAGTTAAATGAAATTGGGATAAGCAATATGCCTGATAGAAAATTTAAAGTAATGGTCATAAAGATACTCACTGGACTTACAAAAAGTGTAGAAGACTTCAGTGAGACTCTCCACAAAGATTTTTAAAAAATAAAATAAAAAAGGACTAATCAGAGATGAAAAACTCAATAAATAAAGTTAAAAATACACTAGGTAGGCTAAACAGTAAATGAGAGGAAGCAGAAGAATAGATCAGTGACTTTGAGGACAGAGTAATAGAAAGCAATCAAGTTGAGGAGGAGAGAGAAAAATAATAATAAAAAATGAAAATAGACTAAGGGAATACATCCACTACATCAAGCTTACTAATATTGACAGTATAGGGATCTAAGAAGGAGAAGAGGGAGAAAAGGGGGCTGAAAATTTTTTTGAAGAAATAATACCTGAATATGTCTCAAATCTGGGGAAAGAAAGAGAAATCCAGATTGAGAAGGAACAGAGAGCCCCCCAAAAAATCAACTCAAGGAGGTCCACATCAAGACACAGACTAATTAAAATGGTAAAAAGTAATGATAAAGAGAGAATTTTAAGAGCAGTAAGAGAAAAGGCTATCAGCTGGCTCTTCAGCAGAAACTGATAGACCAGAGACAGGTGGCATGATGTATTTAAAATGCTGAAAGAAAAATATATGCACCTAAGAATACTCTATCCAGCAAAATTATCATTCAGAAAAGGAGTTTCCCAGATAAACAAAATATAAAAATAAATAAATAAATAAATAAATAATAAAAATGTGAACACCTATTTTATATATATAAGTATATATATATACATATATATAAATTAGAAAGATTAAAAAAATAAAAGTTAAAGAATTCATCACCATTAAACCAACCTTAAAATAAATGGTAAAGGGGACTCTGAGTAGAAAGGAAAGGCCAAAAGTAGAAGTAAGAAAAGTGGTAAGCATAAAAGCAGTAAAATTAAGTATATATATATATAAATCAGTCAAGGAATTCACAAAACTAAAGGATGTAAAATAGGAGACTAAAATATCTAAAGTATGGTCAGGGGAAGGAAGAGGAGTAAGGCATGGGTTCAAACTTAAGTGACCATCAACTTAATATAGCTGCTATATGTAGAAGATGTTATATACAAACCTAATGATAACCACAAATCAAAACCATTAATAGACATGCAGAAGAATAAAGAGAAAGGAATCCAAATATATCTCTAGAGAAGACAGCAAACCATGAGAGAAGAGATTAAGAAAAGAAAGGAATATAAAATAACCACATCATAAAACAAATAACAAAATGTCAAAATGTCAATAAGTACATACCTATACCAATAATTACTTTAAATGCAAACAGATTGAATGCTCCAATCAAAGGATATAGTGTGATAGAATAGATTAAAAAGCAAGACTCATCTATGTGGTACCTACAAGAGACTCATCTCAGACCTGAATTCATATGCAGATTGAACATGAAGCGATAGTAAAGAATTTACCATGCAAATGGAAATAAAAAGAAAGCTGAGGTAGCAATATTTATATTGGATGAAATAGACGTTTATGTGAAAATGAGACAATGTAATGTAAAAAGAGACAAAGAAGGACACTATATAATCATAAGGGGAAAAATCTAACAACAATTGTAAGTGTTTTTACATAAAGCAGCTAATAGCAAATGTAAAGGAAGTAATCAATAGTAATACAATAGTAGAGGCCTTTACCACCCCACTTATATCAATGGATAGATCATTCAAACAGAAAATCAACAAGAAAACAATGGCTTTGGATGACACATTGGATGAGATGGATTTAACAGACATATTCATAACATTTCACCCTAAAACATCAGAATACAAATTCTCTGCAAATGCACATGAAACATCCCCCAGAAGACATTTTAGGCCACATCACATATCTCAACAGGTTCAAAAAGATTGAACTCAAAAAAAAAAAAAAAAAGATTGAACTCATACCACCCATCTTTTCTGACCACAATTCTACGAAATTAGAAACCAACCACAAGAAAAACTCTTGAAAAAAAAAAAACACAAATACATGGAGGCTAAATAAAATTCTACTAAACAATGAACACGTCACTGAAAATATCAAAGAGGAAATAAAAAATACATGGAGACAAATGAAATTGAAACTACAACAGTCCAAAATCTTTGGGATGCAGCAAAAGGTGTTCTAAGAGGGAAGTTTATAGCAATACAGACCTATCTTAAGATGCAAGGAAAATCTCCAATAAACAATCCAGCTTTTGATTTTCAATATGGATACAGACCATGAAAGTGGGGCCTCATGATACTTCTGACCTTTAGGTTTTCAGCAGGAGGTGTTGGAAAAGTTACCAAAGGGTTGCTTGTGGCAACCAAGTATTCATAGCAATGTCACTTTTTGACCTTTCAATGTTGGCTCTTCTTATCACTGTGAAAAAGAAACCACTAATCATTGGATTGTTCACTTATTAATAGGGAAGTCTAGGTTTAGACTGTCATGAGACATGTTGGTTTTATACTATTGTTTTTGTGCTGTTGCTATGGTAATCCTGCTCAGTTCAAGAGGAACTGCAGGTTCAGACATCTGGTGTATGTGCTTGGCTGAAGAGGGAATGGGATGAAGTTACTGTCTGTGCGGTTATGAATGAATGTCTCAAGTCAGAATCCTGCCCAGACAGAATGATACAGCAGTGTTGTAGGGCATTTGTCGGCCTCAGATAGCTGGTCTTTCACCATCCCTGATGGCAGATGCAATGTGCATCCTACATGCTGTGGTGTGTTTGTTGTATGTCAGGACTGAGGTCCAGTTCAGGGAGCTCCTCATCAAAGGAAACAGGACATATTTGGCCATAAAGGGGACCACCACCTCGCCCATCACCAGGTTCATGGGGGAGCCTGGTGCTAAACTATTAGTAGAATCGAGAAAAATTTTAAGTAAAAAAACAAAACAAAACAACAACAAAATAACATCATTTTACACCTAAAGGAGATAGGAAAAGAACAGACAAAACTCAAAATAAGTAGAAGGAAAGAAATAATAAAGATTAGATTAGAGTAGGGGCAAGATGACAGAGAAGTAGGAGACCCTGTTTCAACCAGTCCCCTAAAGTGAGCTAATTATGTACCAGAACACTCTGAATACCCATGAAATCAGCCTGAGATGTAGGATTATACACTTCTGGATCTCTATGGTGGTAGAAGACACCAGTGGAGATGTAAAGCAGAGTGGGAAAGATCGGACTGATATCAGAGGATAAACAGAAGGGGGAGGGAACCACCAGAAGCAACCCATTGGAAAGTAATACCCCAATACAAAAGTGCCCTGTGATTGGGGAGCAGCATTAACTTGGTGTCTTGTTAAAAGCACTCAAAAAGAGCAAAAGATCTTAAAGGGAAACTGGTGGAATTGGGTGATCATGGGCACGGGCCTAAGCCCAAGGACCCAGGATGTTCACCAACAGCGACCACACATGCCAGACAGTGTGGTGGTGGAGCCCCCAGGGTTGCACAGCTTGTACCACCGCTTGGCCAGGGCACACTCCCACCCCCACATGAGGGAGTCTAGCAGGCAGTCTTTAGAACCACAGCCTTTTGCGCTCTGTATGCACTTCGCAACCAGGGTCTGAACTGCACTCCCCACCCACACCTGAGAGAGCTCCATGTGAGTGCTGGCCATTGGTTTCTAGGACCAGCTGAGAGTCTGGACACTCCCAGCCTGGACTTGAAGGAACTCAGTGAAATCTCTGGTTGGGGTCTTTCAGCAAGCAGCGACGTGTGAAACCTTGAGGTCTAAACCCCAGACAACAGTCCTGGAAAAGGCAGCCACTGGAAGTGGTCTCCCTGGACTAATATGACTTATGGTTTTGGCACAGGGGTGCAGAGACAAGCTTCAGAAGATACCTGAGATGGTGGCTGGGGATGTGCACTAATTGTGGGAGGTTGAATGGCTCAGCATAGTTTGCAGAGGGGGAGCCTGTGTGTTCTGGACACCCAGAGGGGAGCAGACTGAAGCTTCTCTCTGAGACAGAGGTCTGGGTGCAGTTTGCTTTCCACTAAACCTCTGAAAAGCTGCAAAAAGCCGCCAAAGAACAAAAACCTCCAGAGAACAAAAGCCTGAAACACGGGTTTCCACAGAGCCCAGCCCCTTGATAGGGGGCAGAGGACTCAACCCAAGCAAGACTGCCTGAAAAACGACATGGCAGGCCTCTCCCCCATAAAGTCAGCCAAAAGAATGAGAGGACAACCACCACAGGATCCCCATAAAACTGTAAAACCCCAATATCAGGGGAAAACAATATATTAACCTCCCAATGTTGCCCTAAAACCTGTATATTTCATAGATACAACTTTTATTTTTAATTTGTTCTCACTATTCTTTTTCTTTTTAAATTTTTAAACCTATTTATCATTACAACTAGAGGTTTAATACAACATAATCCATAATAACCTTTTAACTTGAACTTTTTTCATACATTCACCTGTATTTTTCTTTATCTTTTCTATTTTTTAAATATGCATATAGATACAAGCTTCAAGGTAATCCTCTTTCACTAATCAATACTACCCCTATATATAAACCAGTTTTAATCTCCCTTTATCTCTGGAACTTTGAGTCCTTTAACAAAGATATCAAGATAAACCCAGGAAGAATCAAATAATCTTCCTTGCCCACACTGAGGATTTATAACCACCCTCCCATCTTTTTCCACTGTTGGTGTTTCTGTGTATTTGTTTTTGGTCTAGTATTATATAAATCTTATCCTTGGGGTTCATTTTGGCTGGGTTCTTTTTTTTTTTTTTTTCTTGTCATTTACTTTTGTCTGTCTTTTTGTTTGGCTGTTTTTGTTTGTATACCTTATAAATCTTACCTTTGGGGCCCATTCTGGCTGGGTCTTTTTTTTTTTCCTGACTCTCTCTTTCTCTCTCTATTTTTTTCTTTTTGCTTTTTGGTGGTGATTTCTGATTGCTCAAAAGCATTCCGGGGTGCACCTTCCCTGGGTTGCAGTTGATATATTCAGCTACACATACCCTCAATCACCTCTCACCAAAATGACTAGGAGAAGGAACACCCAACAGAGGAAAAATTCAGAGATTGTGCCCTCTCCACCAGAGCTATTGGTTATGGACATAAACAGTATGTCAGAAAAGGAATTGAGGGTTACAATTATCTAGGCAATGGCTAGGTTGGTGAAAACCACTAGTGACAACACCACTAGGTTGGTGAAAACCACTAGTGAATTGATTAGGGCAGAAGTGAAATCCACCTGGGAAGAAGTTAAAATGTGGTCCAATCTAATCTAAATTCTCTAACAGCTAGGGTAAACAAGGCTGAAGATAGAATAGTGATCTAGAGGACAAACTGATAGAGAAAAAGGATCAAGAGGAGGCCTGGAACAAACAGCCTAGAGGCCATGAAAATGGAATTAGGGAAATAAATGACACCATGAAACATCCCAACGTCAGAATTATTGGGATCCCTGAGGGGGAAGAGAAACAAAGAAGACTAGAAGATATAGTTGAACAAATTCTCCATGAAAATTTTCCCAATCCGGGAAATGTAACCAGCATTTTGTCCAAGAGACAGAAAGATACCCCCAAAATCAATGAATCTAGAAAGACCTCAAGGCACTTGATTGTAAGACTGATGAATCATAATTTTAGACAAGAATTTTTGAGGGCAGCTAGGGGGAAGAGATTCCTTACATTCAGAGGAAGGTTTATCAGAATAACATCAGACCTGTCCACAAAAACCTGGCAAGGCAGAAAGGGCTGGCAAGACATATTCAGGGCCCTGAATGAGAAGAACATGAAGCCAAGAATACTTTATCCAGGAAGGCTGATATTCAAAATGGATGGAGAGATAAAGAACTTCCAAGATCGTCAAGGCTTAAAAGAGTATGCAATCACCGAGCTGGCACTACAAGGGATATTAAGTGGTGTTCTATAAAAGAAGAAAGAACCCAAAGAACTCATAGAACAGAAATTTAGAGACAATCTATAGACACAAGGACTTCACAGGCAATATGAGGTCAATAAAAACATTTCTTTCAATAATCACTCTCATTGTGAATGTCCTAAATGCTCCCATAAAATGGCACAGGGTTGCAGATTGGATTAAATGACAGGACTTGTCCATATGTTGTCTATAAGAGATACATTTGGAAGCTAAGGATACATCCAGGCTGAAAATGAAGGCATGGAGAAGCATCTTTCATGCCAATGGGCCTTAAAAAAAGCTAGGGTAGCAATTTTCATATCAGATAAATTAGATTTTAAACTAAAAACTGTAGTCAGAGATAAAGAAGGACAGTACATCATTCTTAAAGAGTCTATCCACCAAGAAGATCTAACAATTGTAAATAGTTATGCCCCAATATGGGAGCAGCCAATTACATAAGATGACTTAAGAAAGAGTCATATTGATATGAATACATTAATGGTAGGGGATCTTAAAATGCCACTCTCAATAATAGAGAGATCATCCAAGTAGAAAATGAATAAGGAAATAAGAGCATTGAATTACACATTGGACCAGATGGACCTCATAGATATATACAGAACATTCCACCCTAAAACAACAGAATTCTCTTTCTTCTGGAGTGCACATGGAACTTTCTCCAGAACAGACCACATACTGGGTTACAAATCAGGGCTCAACCAATACCAAAAGATTGAGATTATTTCCTGCATATTCTCAGACCATAATGCTTTGAAACTGGAACTCAATCAGAAGAAAAAGTTTGGAAGGAATTCAAACATTTGGGAGCTAAATACCACCCTGCTTAAGAATGTTTAGATCAACCAGGAAATCAAAGAACTTAAGCAATTCAGGGAAACCAATGAGAATGAAGACACTTCGGTCCAAAACCTATGGGATACAGCAAAGGCAGTTCTAAGGGGGAAATACATAGTCATCCAAGCCTCCCTCAAAAAATTGAAAAATCCAGAATACACCAGCTCTCTTTACACCTTGAAGAACTGGAGAATCAACAACAAATTAAGCCAACCCCACACACAAGAATGGAAATAATCAAGATTAGATCAATGTGACAGAAACTAGAGATACAGTAGAACACATCAATGAAACTAGAAGCTGTTTTTTTAAAAAAATATTTTATCTATTTATTTGACAGACGGAGATCACAAGCAAGCAGAGAGGCAGGCGCAGAGAGGGGGGAAGCAGACTCCCCGCTGAGTAGAGAGCCCGACGTGGGGCTCGATTTCAGGACCCTGGGATCATGACCCAAGCCAAAGGCAGAGGCTTTAACCCACTGAGCCACCCAAGTGCCCCTAGAAGCTGTTTTTTTAAAGAATCAATAAGATCAATAAACCATTGGCCAAACTAATCCAAAATAAAAGAGAGAGGACCCAAATTAACAAAATTGTGAATGAAAAAGGAGAGATCAGTACTAACACCAAGGAAATAGAAATAATCATCAGAAATTATTATCAACAGTTATATGCCAATAATTTAAGCAACCTAGACAAAATGGATGCTTTCCTGGAAACCTATAAACTTTCAAAACTGAATTAGGAGGAAATTGACAACCTGAATGGACCAATGTCTAGTAATATGATTGAAGCAATGATCAAAAACCTCCCAAAAAACAAGAGTCCAGGACCTGACAGATTCCCTGGAGAATTCTACCAAACATTCAAAGGAGGAATAATACCTGTTCTCCTGAAGCTGTTTCAAAAAATAGAACAGAAAGAAAACTTCCAGACTCTTTTTATGAAGCTAGCATTACCCTGATCCCCAAACCAGGTAAAGACCCCACCAAAAAGGAGAATTTCAGACCAATATCTCCGATGAATATGGATGCCAAGATTCTCAACAAGATCCTAGCTAATAGGATCCAACAATACATTAAAAAGATTATCCACCATGGCCAGGTGGGATTTATCCATGGGACGCAAGGGTGGTTCAACATTCACAAGTCAATCAATGTGATAGAACAAATCAATAAGATAAGAGAGAAGAACCACATGGTCCTCTCAACAGATGCAGAAAAAGCATTTGACAAAATACAGTATCCATTCCTGATTAAAAAGTTTCAAAGCTTAAGGATAGAAGGAACATTCCTCAACTCCATAAAATCTATCTATGAAAAACCCACGGCGAATATCATCCTCAATGGAGAAAAGCTGATAGTCTTCCCTTTGAGATCAGGAACATGACAAGGGTGGCCACTCTTGCTACTGTTGTTCAACGTAGTACTAGAAGTCTAGCAACAGCAATCAGACAACAAAAAGAAATAAAAGTATTCAAATTGGAAAAGAAGAAGTCAAACTCTGTCTCTTCACAGATGATATGATACTTTATATGGAAAACCCAAAAGACTCCACCCCCAAACTACTAGGACTCATACAGCAATTCAGTAATGTGGCAGGATACAAAATCAATGTACAGAAATCACTTGCTTTCTTATGCATTAACAATGAAAATATAGAAAGGGAAATTAGAGAATTGATTCCATTTATTATAGCACCAAGAACCATAAGATACCAGGGAATAAACCTAACCAAAGAAGTTTATACCAAATAAACCTAACCTAACTACAGAAGACTCATGAAAGAAATTGAAGAAGACACAAAAAGTTGGAAGAGCATTCCATGCCCATGGATCAGAAAACTAAACATTGCTAAAATCTCTATACTGCCTAGAGGCATCTATACTTTCAGTGCCATCCCAATCAAAATTCCACCAGCATTTTTCAAAGAGCTGGAACAAACAATCCTAAAATTTATATGTAACTAGAGGAGATCCCCAATTGCTAAGGAAATGTTGAATAGTAAAAACAAAACTGGGGGCATCATGTTGCCTGATTTCAGCTACATTACAAAGCTGTGATCACCAAGACAGCATGGTACTGGCATAAAAACAGACACATAGACCAGTGGAACACAGTAGAGAGCCTAGATATGGACCCTCAACTCTGTGGTCAAATAATCTTCAACAAAGCAGGAAAAAATATCAAGTGGAAAAAAGACAGTCTCTTCAATAAATGGTGCTGGGAAAGTTGGACAGCTATGTGTAGAACCATGAAACTTGACCATTATCTTACACCATACACAAAGGTAAACTCGAAATGGATAAAAGACCTCAAGGTGAGGCAGGAATCTATCAAAGTCCTAGAGGAGAACACAGGCAGTAATCTCTTTGTCACTGGCCATGGCAACTCCTTTCACAACATGCCTCCAAAGGCAAAGGAAACAAAAGCAAAAATGAACTTTTGGGACTTCATCAAGATCAAAAGCTTTTGCACAGCAAAGGAAGCAGTCAACAAAACAAAGAGGCAACCATGGAATGGGAGAAGATATTTGCAAATGACACTACAAGGACTGATATCCAAGATCTACAAGGAAGTCAAACTCAACACACACAAAAAAACAGAAAATCATGTCGAAAAGTGGGCAGAAGATGAACAGACACTTCTTCAAGAAGACATACAAGGAGCACCTGGGTAGCTCAGTTAAGTGACTGACTCTTGATTTCAGCTCAGGTCATGATCTTAGGGTGCTGGGATTGAGCTCCATGTCAGGCTCTACATTTGGTATGGAGTCTGCTTGTGATTCTCTCTCCTCCTCTCCCTTTGCCCTTCCCCCTGCTCATGCTTCCTCTCTATCTCTCTCTAAAATAATTTTTTTTAAATCTTTAAAAAAAAGAAGACATACAAATGGCTAATAGACACATGAAAAAAATGTTCATCATCATTAGCCATCTGGGAGATTCAAATCAAAACCACATTGAGATACCACCTTACACCAGTTAGAATGGCCAAAATTAACAAGACAGTGAACAGCAAGTGTTGGAGAGGATGTGGAGAAAGGGGAACTTTCTTATACTGTTGGTGGGAATGCAAGTTGGTACAGCCACTTTGGAAAACAGTGTGGAGATTCCTTAAGAAATTAAAAATAGAGCTACCCCATGACTGCAATTGCATCACTGGGTATTTACCACAAAGATATAGATGTAGTGAAAAGAAGGGCCATCTGTACTCAAATCTTCATAACAGCAATGGCCACAGTCGCCAAACTGTGGAAAGAACCAAGATGCCCTTCAGCAGATGAATGGATAAAGAAGATATGGTCCATATATACAATAGAGTATTATGTCTCAATCAGAAAAGATGAATACCCAACTTTTGTATCAACATGGACAGGACTGGAAGAGATTATGCTAAGTGAAATAAATCAAGCAGAGAGTGTCAATTACCATATAGTTTCACTTTCTGTAGGAGTACAAGGAATAACATGGAAGACACTGGGAGATGGAGAGGAGAAGTGAGTTGGGGGAAATTGGAGGGGGAGTCAAACCATGAGAGGTGGCGGACTCTGAGAAACAAACTGAGGGTTTTGGAGGAGAGGTGGGGATTTGGATGAGCCTGGTGGTGGGTATTAAGGAAGGCATGTATTGCATGGAGCACTGGGTATGGTGCATAAGCAATGAATTTTGGAACGCTGAAAAAAAAATTAAATTTAAAAAGCAATTGGAGTAGAAATAAGCCAAAAAGAACAACAACAAAAAAATACAATAGAACAGATCACTGAAACTAGAAGTTGGTTATTTGAAAAAGATCAACAAAGTTGATAAACCTTTAGCCATATTCATCAGAGAGAGAGAGAGAGAGAGAAAGAAAGAGAGAGAAGACTCAAATAAAATCAGAAATGAAAGAAGATAAATAACAATTGGCATCATAGAAATACAAAGTATTAAAAAAGACTATTATGAAAAACTATATGCCAACAAATTGATCAATCTAGAAGGAATGGATAAATTCCTAGAAACACATAACCTCCCAAAACTGAGTTAGGAAGACATAGAAAATTGAACAGACTGATTACCAGCAATGAAATTGTAACAGTAATTTTAAAAACTTCTAACAAACAGAAGTCCTGGACCAGATGGTTTCATAGATGAATTCTAAAAAATACTTAAAGAAAATTTAATACTTATTCTCAAACTATTCAAAAAATTAGAGGGGAAGGAAAGATTCCAAATTCATTCTACAAAGCCAGCATTACCCAGATACCAACCAGATAGACACTACAAAAAATAACTACAGACCATTATGTCTGACGAACATAGATGCAAATATCTTCATCAAAATGTTAGCAAACCTAATCCAACAACACATCTAAAAAATCATTTATCCCAATCAAATGTTATTTATTTCTGGGATGCAAAAGTAGTTATTTGCAAACTAATCAACATGATACCTCATACCAACAAAAGGGATAAAAGCCATATGGTCACATCAATAGCTATAGAAAAAGTATATGACAATATACAACAACCACTCTTGATAAAAACTCAACAAAGTAGGTTCAGAAGGAACACACTTCACCATAATAATGACTATATATGAAAACCGCACAACTAATATCATATTCAATGATGAAAAACTGGGAGCTTTTCCCCTACAATCAGGAATAAGACAAAAATGTCCAATCTCACAACTTTTATTCAACATAGTATTGGAAGTCCTAGCCACGGCAATCAGACAACAGAAAGAAATAAAAGTCATCCAAATTGTAAAGAAGAAGTAAAATTTTCACTATTTGCATATAACATGATACTATATATAGGAAACCCTAAAGACTCCACACACACACACACACACACACACACACACACACACCAAAACAAAAAAAACCCCAAACAAACAAACAAACAAACAAAAACCCAACATACTAGAACTGATAAATGAGTTCAGTAAAGTTGCAGGGTACAAAATTAATATTCAGGATATGAAATCAATATCTGTTGCATTTCTGTATGAAGTAGCAGAAAGAAAAATTAAGTAAACAATTCCTTTTACAATTATATCAAATGGAATAAAATAGCTAGGAATAAACTCAACCAGGAAAGCAAGAAACCTATACCCTGAAAACCATAAAATACTGATGAACGAAATTAAAGACAACACAAAGAAATGGGAAGATATTCCATACCCCAGATCAGAAGAACAAATATTCTTTTTTTAAAAGATTTTATTTATTTATTTGACAGAAAGCACAAGTAGGCAGAGAGAGGGGGAGAAGCAGGCTCCCCACCAAGCAGAGAGCCTGATGCAGGGCTCGATCCCAGGACCCTGAGATCATGACCTGAGCCAAAGGCAGAGGCTTTAACCCACTGAGCCACCCAGGCACTCCAGAACAAATATTCTTAAAATGTCC
This sequence comes from Taxidea taxus jeffersonii, assembly GCA_003697995.1. Lineage (NCBI taxonomy): Eukaryota > Metazoa > Chordata > Mammalia > Carnivora > Mustelidae > Taxidea > Taxidea taxus. The sequence goes on from ML103928.1 coordinate 162,421, forward strand.
ATACAACCCTAAGCAATCCCTATCAAAATACCAATAGCATTTCTCACAGAGCTAGAACAAATAATCTTAAAATTTGTATTGGATCACAAAAGATCCTGAATAGCCAAAGCAATCCTGAAAAAGAACAAAACTGAAGTTATTATAATCCCAGATTTCAAGATATACTGTAAAGTTGTACTAATCAAAATACTATGGTACTGGCACAAAAATAGACATGTAGATCAGTAGCATAGAAAGAAAGACCCCAAATAAACTGAAAATTATATGGCCAATTAAACTTTGACAAGGAAGGCAAGACAATGCAATGGGAAAAACAGTCTATTCAACAAATGGTGTTAAGGACAGCTACATGTAAAAGAATGAAATAGGCCCACTTTCTAAAACCATACACAAACTCACAAAGATGAACTCAAAATGTGAGTTCCAAATCCATAAAAATCCTAGAAAAGAGCAGAGACAGTAATTTTTCTGACATCTGCTGTAGCAGTATTTTTTATAAGATGTATCTGCTGAGGCAAGGAAAATTAAAGCAAAAATAAACTATTGGGACTATATCGAAATAAAAAGCTTTTGCACAGTGAAGGAAACAATCAGCAAAACTAATAGGCAACATACTGATTGGGAAAAGGGGTTAGTTTTCAAAATATGTAAAGAATGTGGGGCGCCTGGGCGGCTCAGTCAGTTAAGTATCTGCCTTCAGCTCAGATCATGATTCCTGGAATGGAGTCCAGCATCAGGCTCTCTGCTCAGCAGGGTGCCTGCTTCTCCCTCTGCCTGCTGCTCTCCCTGCTTGTGCTCTCTCTCTGACAAACAAATAAAATCTTTAAAAAAAAAAAAAGAATGTATACAACTCACTATCCAAAAGCACCCAAATAATCCAATTAAAAAATGGACAGAAGTCTTTTGGTTTTGTTGACTGTTTCCTTTGCTGTGCAAAAGCTTTTGATCTTGATGAAGTCCCAATAGTTAAATCAAGAAATGGGCAGAGGACATGAAAAGACATTTCTGCAAAGAAGACATCCAGATGGCCAACAGACACATGAAAAAGTGCTCCACATCACTGGGCATCAGGGAAATACAAATCAAAACCACAATGAGATACCACCTCACACCAGTCAGAATGGCTAAAATGAATAAGTCAGGAAATGACAGATGCTGGCGAGGATGTGGAGAAAGGGGAACCCTCCTACACTGTTGGTGGGAATGCAAGCTGGTGCAATCACTCTGGAAAATAGCATGGAGGTTCCTTAAAAAATTGAAAATAGAGCTACCTTATGACCCAGCAATTGCATTACTGGGTATTTATCCTAAAGATACAAACGTAGTGATCCAAAGGGGCACGTGTACACGAATGTTTATAGCAGCAATGTCCACAATAGCCAAGTTATGGAAAGAACCTAGATGTCCATCAACAGATGAATGGATAAAGAAGATGTGGTATATATATACGATGGAATGCTATGCAGCCATCAAAAGAAATGAAATCTTACCATTTGCGACGACATGGATGGAACTAGAGTGTATTATACTTAGCGAAATAAGTCAACTGGAGAAAGACAACTACCACATGATCTCCCTGATATGAGGAAGTGGAGATGCAACGGGGGTGGGAGTTAAGGTGGTAGGAAAAGTAAAAATGAAAGAAGATGGGATCCGGAGGGAGAAAAACCAAAAGAGACTCTTAATGTCATAAAACAAACTGAGGGGGGTGGGGGGAAGAGGGGTTGGGTGAGGGTGGTGGGGTTACATCATATGTTTAAATAAAGCTTAAATAAAGTAAAAAAAAAAATGGACAGAAGACATAAACAGACAATTCTCCAAAGAAGATATACAAATGGCCAATAGGTACATGGAAAGATCCTCAACATCACTAATCACCAGAAAAATGCAAATCAAAACTGCAATGAGACATCACCTCATTCCTGTCAGAATGGCTAAAATAAAAAACAAGAAACAACTGTTGCCAAGGATTTGGAGAAAAAGGAACCCTTGCACACTGTTGGTGAGAATGCAAACTGGGTCTGGGCACTATGGAAAACAGCATGGAGGTATGGAGGCTCCTCAAAACATTAAAAATAGAACTACCATATGATCCAGTAAATCTACTACTGGGTATTTACACAAAGAATAAGAAAACACTAATTCGAAAAGATCTACACACCAATACGTTTATTATAGCATTATTCATAATTGCCAAAATGAGGAAACAACTCAAGTGTTCACTGATAGGTGAATGAATAAAGAAGATGTGGTATTATGTATGGTGGAATATCTATCACTCAGCTACAAAAAGGAATGAAAATTTGCTGTTTGCAAACCAGAGAGTTGCTAAATAAAATAAGTCAGTCAGAGAAAGACAAATATTACATTATCTCACTCATATGTGGAATTTAAAGGAAAAAAAAAGTAAAAAGACAACCCTGCCCTCAAAAGACTCAACTATAGAGAACAAACAGATGATTACCAGAGGGGAGGGGAGTAGTAGAATTGGTGAAATTAGGCAAAGAGAACTAATAGTACACTTATGATGAGCCCTGAGTAATGTAAAGAATTGTTGAATCAGTATATTGTACGCCTGGAACTAATATAACACTGCATGTTACTAATACTGGAATTTTAAAAGTGCTAAATAATGAGTTCTGCCTGCCTCCATAAGTTCTGAAACTTTATTTGGAAAACTCTTTTTATCCCTATATACTTATTGAAATCTGGCCAATTCTTTAATGTTTTGTCACTGAAATTCCATGAGATACTCTCTCCTCTCCTCTGCCCCCAGGAATCATGTTCTCACCAGAACCAATGCCTGTAGCATTGACAAAGGCATAAGGTGAGAAACAAGGGAGCAAACTTTAGAGTTAGGCAATCATGATCTAAATCCTGGCTCTGGTGCTCATTAGCTATGAAAATTGGGGCAAGTAAATTACACTTTTTAAGCCTTGGCCTCCACATCTGTAAAATGGGGTCATATTGGTTTTCTACTAATGCTAGGATAATTATCACAAACTTGGTGGCTTAAGACAATGCAAATCTATTATCTCAATAGTTTTGAAGGCTGGAAGTATAAAATGGGTCTTATAGGAAGAAAAATCAAGATGTGGACAGAACTGCATTCCTTTTCAAGACTCTAAGAATCTGTTTCCTTGCCTTTTCCAGTTTTTAGGAGCCACCTGCATTCCTTGACTCATGTCCCATTTTTCCTTGTTCAAATTGCATTATTCCAACTCTGATTCTATTGTGACATGCCCTTTTTTGACTTTCCCTCTTGTAAGGACCTTAAGATTATGTTTGTGCCCCTTTGGATAATTTCTTTTTAAGATCCTTACATTAATAATTTTTCTTGACATATTCACAGGTTTTGGTGATTTAGATATGGACATATTTTGGAGGCTACTATATAACTCAGCACAAGTGGTAAATAGTATCATCTCTTAGGCTTATTATAAAGATTAAATGAGATAATGCACAAAATATTCATAACATAGTAAGTCCTCAACCAATATTACTATTCTTAACAGTCTTGCTTAAAGACTGATACTGCTAGAAAGCATAAAAAACATATAATCTACAGTACATAATTCAGTATTTTATCCTATAATGTAAGGCACAAATGTATTTCATTTGCTTTAGTGTTGCCTCATCATTAATAGCCATTCCCTTTGAATGCTACTCCAAACCTTTAAACACTCTTCCACCAGTATTAGGGGAATTCCTCCCTTTGTACATTTCCATTGCTAAAGTCAGATTCTGGTATTTCCAGACTCTGTTTTAGCTACAGTGCTGGCAAGTGTCCTAGGATCTGCCAATTAGATGTATTTGTGCTGAATTATGAATCAGAAGATAATAAAATCAAAACGAAGTCTCTGTGTAGGAACCATTTAAGTGATGGTGGTAGCTGGTCTAGTTTCCAGAGGAGCAATTAAAGAGGTTCAAGCAGGAAAAATCTGGAGCCCACCATCCAAAGTGCTCTGGTCACCATTCACAGTTTTGGGCTCCAATGGCAACACTACCATCTCCCTTTGAGTGATACTTGAGTGTAATTTAGGGAACTGTTTCTGGTTTCACAGCCCCTAACTTCCTTGGCTTCCTAAGAGATTATGTAGGGTACCAGATATCCTGCTTAAAACAGATAGAGGTCTTGGGGTGCCTGGTGGCTTATTCATTGAACATCTGCCTTCAACTCAAATCATGATCCCAGAGTCCTGAAATCAAGCCCCACATTGGGCTTCCTGCTCTGTGAGCCTGTTTCTCCCTCTCCCTCTGTTTGCTGCTCCCCCTTCTGTGCTCTCTCTCTCTAATAAATAAATAAAATCTTAAAAAAGAAACAGATATGTCTTTTTTTTTCTTCAGCCACTACAAATTTAGATGCTTTTATCTTGACTCTACTATTAAATTGTTTTCTCTCTGAAAACAAGAATTTTACATTTTCCATTATACTCTCCATGTAGCCTAAGGAATGGTTATATGCATGCATGCATGGAAATCGAACACTGGAAGATAGAAAATGGATAATATGAAATTGTATTCTCTACTGGCACAAATAAGCAACTGTAGACAAAATTATAAAAAAAGAAATTCTCTAGGCAGAAATATTAGAATATGACCATGAGAAAGGAAAGTTAAGAAAATTTGTATGACTACACAATCATCAACCGAAGCCTGAAAGCCAAATAAACTTTATTATTTCTAATTTTATGGTAAATAAATGGATTTCAAAGAGGCAAAGTAAGTAGGCTCCAACAGAGAAAAGATATTAGTACTAAGATGTGGATTTCTCTAAAGTCAGAGCTTTCCCTCTCTGTGTCAATCAAGCTGTGCCTGGGCTGAAGCAGTAGAGGTCCTTTGTTGAGTGCTTTGGACAAAGTGGGTCCACTTGTGCTATTTTGAGAAATAATCAGCTAAGTGTCATTTCTTATGATGTTACAAAGTTAAGAAGTTCAAGCTATTGATTTGGGGTAGCTCGAATTGCACAAAATGAAAGCAAGAAAATTTTTCCCACTTTCACTAGAGCAACATTTTAAAAAATGTCATTTTAGGATAAAAGCACCAGACTGCCTACTTCCTACTTTGTTGAATGAATAAGACTGAAGTTTTAAAAATATATTTGATTGAATGTCTGCTTAGGCTTTTATCTCACAGAGATGTGAAAATACTTATTTTTATTTATCTGTTTTTTATATACTGCAGCATTCAGATCCTCACTATTCTCATCTAACTCTAGCAGATGGTTAATAAACACATTAAATTAATTAATTAATTAATTTTTATGCCAAAGTACAATAGTTTTATGTAATTTTAATTTAATTTTTTCAGTGTTCCAAAATTCATTGTTGATGCACCTCACCCAGTGCTCCATGCAATACATGCCCTCCATAATACCCACCACCAGTCTCACCCACCCCCTCACCCCTCCCCTCCAAAACCCTCAGTTTGTTTCTCAGAGTCCACAGTCTCTCATAGTTTATCTCCCCCTCCGATTTCCCCCACTCACTTCTCTCCATCTCCCAATGTCTTCTGTGTTATTCCTTATGCTCCACAAGTAAGTGAAACCATATGATAATTGACTCTCTCTGCTTGACTTATTTCACTCAACATAATCTGCCAGTCCTGTCCATGTTGATACAAAAGTTGGGTATTCATCCTTTCTGATGGAGGCATAATGCTCCGTTGTATATATGGACCATATCTTCTTTATCCATTCATCCTGAGATTATGGTCCGTACACTGATTAGAAGGAAATATGCAACTTACTTGTTTAGAAATATTAAACTTGGAGATAAAAGACTTTTTTTAGATAATAATGTATTTAACTAAATTGACCTACCATTAAGCCACAAATTATACCTATAAATAGACATGTGAAATTAGCTTTAATTGTCAACCTCTCCTTAACCATAGTATTGAATAAAATGCTCTCAAATAAGTGACTTTGTTAATGTCCTCATTCTGATGTTTTCTTTTTTTGTCCATATCTTTTCCTTCTTCTTTGTTTTCTCCTATTATCTTCTGTTTCTGTGCATTTGGTGAAGAAGGAGGGTAGTAGTAGTGAGGAATTTTTACACTGTTTTTGCATTGATCTGTGCTTAGTAATTGCTATTTCTACTTGGAAGACTTTAATCAAATTCTTGTATAAACCAAGGATTTGAACAACTACTCAGAGACTTCATGGAAGGAATAGATATAGGTCTTCTTAAGAGCTGAGAGATTCACACTCTTATGAGAATGAGTAAATAGAACTGTCATCCAAGAAAAAAGTGATAAGGTTCAGGATAGTCTGCCCCTAATATTCACTTTGGCATATTGATTATTTTAAACTGAAGTTGCTTAAGAAATAGCCAGTGCAAGAAAGACATTCTGACCCTGCTTTGTCTCCTTGAAAGCAGGAAATAAATCTCCCATAGGAAAGGTAATGTCCCTGTATCAGGAAGTAGAGAGAAATCCTTACCACCAGAGAATTTATGGCCAAGAAGACTGTGAAAAAAAATGTTGTGACTTCATCACTAATTTACCACCCTAAGCCCAAACTTCTTTGTCTTGTCAATTCTTCACAAATTTATTGTTTCTTTGTCTAACAAGATATAAAAGGTGCCTGCTTTGGTCACCTTTTTGACACTCCTATTTCTATGAACTGCCCTATGTAAGAATTAATTTTTTTCTCCTGTTAATCTGTCTTATGTCAATTTAATTATTAGACCAGCCAAAGAACCTAAAAGGAAAGAGGGAAAAGTTTTCCTTCCCTACCAAGAAATGTCAGGGTATTGAGCAAATGCCTTAGGATTATTTGCATGCCCATATGAGGAGGATAAGGCTGAAGAAGGAGTTGATTATGGGAGCCCCAACATTAGAATTCTTCTCCCTACCCCCTCTCCATCTTTTCTAAACCAGAAGATTAGGTTACATGAAGAAGAAACAGAGAGAATGTATGATAGGCCATGGCACTTTAGAATCCATGAAGTCAAAGAACAAGGGGCTCCAAACTCAGATAAGTCTGGGTTAGAATGTTAGACATACCACTTCTTTGTTAAAAAATATAGGATAAATAATGTCACTTCTCTGTGTGTCACTTTTAATATCTATAAAATGGAGATGGTAACTGAAACTGACTTTTAGTTTACTTAATGATGCTTAATTTTTAAAAATAAATATATGGAAGATACCATCTTGCTAAAGAAGTTAAAAGGGTGTAAGTCACTCAAATGCAAGCAAGTGGTGTTGGAACAGCACCCAGTGTCTCATCTATTTCCGTAATATAGTTTTGTTCTTTTCCTTCTCCAACAGCCCTTTTGCAATAAAAGCAAGGCCATTAGCTTACTGCTCAAAAAAAGAACATCATTGTAGCACATGGAGCAGAGGAGTACCACATTGAGAAACATTCAGTCACCACAAAAAGGAATTTGAAAGCCTTTCTTCTGATTATGGACATCTATCAAGAGATGAGTTGTGTAGTTAAAAAAAAAGACCCTAGTTAATTGATTTCTTTTTTTGCTTTTGGGGAGGCAAAACTCCAGTGTAAGAGACTATGTATATATCTATTAGAAGATATTTCTCTGGAAAATGCAAAACCCTCAAAAAAACCACATTGGCCAGCATGGTATCATATCTAAAGAGACACAGAGAAGATTAAAAATGGTTGAAGGAGGTATTCATTGTGGTGTTGAACTCAAACTTCCTCAGAAACTGCATGGAATGGAAGGTTTCCAGAAGTTTCTGAGTGCCCCCAACAAGGACACAGGATATGGCTGAGAGCACTAGCTGGCAAACTTGTCAGAGAGATAACCATCATGGGTGGTGAAGTGATCCTGAAGTAGAGGGCTTCAAGGTAGATTTCTCAAATTTGAGATTACAAGAGAGTCTTTGCCATAGCTTGGGGCATCTCATTATTTAGAGCAAAGGTAGGATGTTTAGTCAGAAGGAGATGGCTAACCTCCTTGGAACCACCATGTCTTGCCTTTATCAAAGAGAATGAAAAGGCCATGAGTCAAACAATTCATGGATACTTTAGCAGAAAAAGGATTGAGAAATGATACTAAACCATAGAGTCATGTCAGATGATTCTCTTTAGGCAAAGGAACATGAAACATTGTCATCAGCCCAAGAGCCAAATGCCATGAGGTTAGCTATATTTCTTCCCATACTCAGGCATGATCTTGGAAATGAAAACAGAATATGGGATCCCCTTAAGTGGAAAGTAAATCTGATGAGAACTTTGAATCTTGCAAGAACTATTTACCTACAAGAAATTTTTTAACTGCACATGGTGGAGTCATCTTTAATAATAAATTGTTGTATTTAATTAGAAATTGTAATGTTTCTTCCATTAGAGAATTGGAGCTCTAGAACAAAAGAAGATATGTGATGGAAAATCAAGAAAACTGCATTTTTTTTCCTAGTTTACCTCACTGATTTTGAGGTTAATGGAACTGTTATATGTTTTTAGGGTACTCAGAGTGCAGCAGAGTGCAATGAGGTACCCAGAAGGCTAGTCAGGCTCTCCAGTAGTGATCACCACTGAGGAAGGACAGGAGTCTGAGAGCTTCCTCTATGTGTCTCATATGGTAGTAATAAGGAGGATGAAGTTTCTTGAAGAAATCTAACTCCCAAAGATTAGGATTATACTTGCTCTAACAGAAAGATGAAGATTTCCAAACTAGCAAATGGGCATTTGCCAGGAGCCACTCAAAATTCTCATCCTCCCTATTTTTTAGAGAAAGTAGATGTGCAAGGATCTAAAATATAGACTGGAATTGTTTGGTTTTTATCTCATATCCCTCTACCCTTGACCTGCTCAATCTATTTCATGTATGTGTTTATTTTTATTACCAATATAACAATAAATATTAATATGTTCAATTAAGCAAACTTGGAATATAGTAAAAATAGGAAACAATAAAAAAAACCTACCATTATACATTATTTCATTCCATGAATACTGTTTCACATAAAGATCATAATTTTGCTAATTGTTTTGCTCTTTTTTAAACCCCATTTCACTTAATATATGATGAACATTTTGTTTCTTCCATTTCATTTTCTCCTGGGGTTTGCCTTTGGGAGAATTTTTAGGAAACATGGAAAGAAAAGAGTTTCTGAATATATCAGTGCTTTGCTTTTCCATAGAATTTCAAAATCATCTAATCAGGAAGCTGAGAACATACTGATTTAAAAATACAAGCTCCATTTTAGTTTGGGTCAGACTTCGAAGCTAGATTAACACTCACGGATTATATCAAGAGAGATGTTTTAAAGTTAGTAAGTAAGTAAATAAATAAATAAATAAATAAAATAAGGAAGGGAAGGATCTGAGAAAGGCTGGAAGAGCCTTGTGACTAAGATGCTAATCTGACACCAGAGAGAAAAATAGATGGTTGGGGGAAGTTATATTTCCCTGCTATAGAAGAGAGATATGGTGGCATCAGAAGAAGCCTGGTCTGCCTTATTATCTCTGCCCACCTTCACCTTTCTACTTCATGGACTGGTAACAGTCCCATGAGACTGATGGCCTCTGCTTAAAATAGAAAACGAATTTCAAATCTCAGGAGTTGGAGCCTTTGGTGAATTTATGTTGTATTCAGGTCTACCAGGGATATCCTAATGACTGTTACCTAGTCTTTCAGAGTTCATTCAGAAGTTTCTCACAGATAACAAAAGTGTGGATTTGGAGAAAAGGGAGCCCTTGTGAACTGTTAGTGGGAATGTAAATTGGTACAACCATTATGGAAAACAGTATGGAGGATTCTAAAAACAAACAAACTACCATATGATCCAGCAATTCCACTTCTGGGAATACATCCAAAGGAAACTTGAAAAGATACATGCACCCCCACTTCTATACTTCCATTCACAATAGTCAGGACATGGAAAAAGACCTATGTGTCTATCTATGAGTGACAAGTTGTGATATATATGTGGCATACATATATTATTCCATTGTAAACACACACACACACACACACACACACACACGGAAATCCTATCATTTGTGAAACATGGATGGAATGTGAAGGCATTATGCTAAGTGAAATGGTCTGACAATGGGACAAATATTGTATGATCTCACTTATAAGTGTAATCTTAAAAAAAAAAAAGACACAACTCATAGGAAAAGAAATCAGACTTATGATTACCAGAGGCAGAGTGTGGGAGTGGGGAGGGGAAATTAGAGGAAAATGGTCAAAAGGTACACACTTCAGTTGTAAGATAAATAAGTACTAAGATATAATGTATAACATGATAACTATAGGTAATACTGATGAATGATATATAGGAAATTGCTAAGAGAATAAATCCTGTGAGTTCTCCTCCCAAGAGAACCTTTTTTTTCTTCTTCTTCTTTTTTCTTTTTATTGTGTCCATATGAGAAGATGGATGATGGCTGAACCTATTGTGATTATCCTTTCACAAAATCTACAAATCAAACCATCATGCTGTATCCCTCAAACTTACACGTGATATAGGTCTGTTCTTTCTCAATAAAATTGAAAAAAAATTTTAAGTTTCTTGCAGATTTCTATTTACAGAAGTGATACCAATTCATTTTTGGACCAAATTTCCTTTACTTTAGGAAAACCACCAGAAAAAATCTTTTATGTTGGTTGAAGCCATTATTTAAAAATATAATTTTTGGGGCGCCTGGGTGGCTCAGTGGGTTAAAGCCGCTGCCTTCAGCTCAGGTCATGATCCCAGGGTCCTGGGATCGAGCCCCACATCGGGCTCTCTGCTCTGCGGACAGCCGCTTCCTCCCCTCTCTCTCTGCCTCTCTGCCTACTTGTGATCTCTGTCTATCAAATAAATAAAAATCTTAAAAAATATATATATAATTTTTGGCATACTGAAAAAATGTCACCACAAGCTTGTCTTGAATTCAGGACTGACAGGAAGGTGAGTCTGAAGCCCGATTCTATGTCTCCCTTCGCCTTCACATTTCAAAACTTGGTGTACATTTTTAAACACTCTCAATTACTTTTGCTTTCCTTCTACACCCTTATCTCAGACATCATCATTCTTTCCTACAGATTTTCTCTACTTTGGGGCAGCTTTTCACTCCTGCTGTCTCAGCTGCAGCTTATGTTCATGTATTAATTGTAGTTCTTACCTGAAAGCATTTTTTTGGGTCTGTAGAATGTTCTGTGCTTTCGTTGCAGTTGAAATCTATTGTTAACCATCCTGTGCTACAAAGCAAAGCTCTGGGAGCCCGGCCTCTGAAAGGCATTACACACTGCATTCTTTTGTGCAGGGGTGATTTTGCTGCTCTTTCAATGGAAGTTTTCTAGTGGAAATAATTTTTTGAAGCTGGAGAAAGGTCATTTAAATTTCTCACAGATTTCTGTTTATGGGAGTAGTAGTACCAATTTATCTTTGGACCAAACTTCTTTCACTTTGGGAAAATCATTAAGATGAGCCTTTTATTTATGGAAATGTTAAAGAAATCATGTCCTATTATTTTTTTATTTATTTTTTAACTGTGTTATGTTAGTCACCAAAATACATCATTAGTTTTTGCACTCAGTGTTATACGTAAACAATGAATCTTGTCCCGTTATTCTTAAAAAGAATTATAAAGCCAAGACTAACTGAAAACAGATGGTTAATAATGAAAATACTGAGGGTTTGCTTTAGACATTTAAACATAATGTACTTCAAGATTATATCATATATATTTTTATTTAATCTTCTAAACTTGAACTTTTTCTGCTGTGTTAGACCTCAGGGGATAGTTCTTCAAATATGGGTGCTAAATTCTTCAAATGATTTGGCCAAAAACAAGCCTAAATTTCTGTTTACACTTAAATCTCTCTGCATTCCTTTCATTATTTTTTGGTGATGTGGCTGCAGTTTTAATCCAGTTATTTTTTCAAAGAGAGCTTGTGAACAGAATTTTCCTGAGAGTAAGTATAGGACTGATGTCTCATATCAGAGGAAGGGCTCAGAAAGCAGCTGGATCAAAATGCTGGGGTCTTATTCGTGGCGTTCTTTTTGAGTGAAATAGCTCAGAATTAAAGAATTTTTCAGGTATTTATTTAGGCTTTTCTCTCTCATCCACTTTTCTGTTTTCAAAGGGGAAAAAAATGTATATTTCCCATTGCCAATCACTCCCCAGTGGGAAATTAACTGGCCCTTGAATGTGGAAAGCAGCAAATTTTCTCTAAGTCTAGGTCAAATGTGTGTTTCTGTTAGGATGGAGATTTCTAGGGATCCCCTTTGGTGGAGGTTGTGTGGACTTCTACCATCCTGAAATCCTGATAGTAGCCTTTCTAGTTACAGATGTTGGGGGAATGGATGTGGTAGAAATCAACGTGGTAGTTTATCCCAAAGCCTATAATGCAGTATCTCCAAACAGGGAGATTTCTGCCCCCTTGAAGACATTTGGTAATGTCTGGAGACATTTTTGACTGGCACAACTGGATGAGGGAAGCACTGCTACTAGCATCCAGTGGGTAGAGTTGGGAGGTGCTGCTAAGCTTCCTAAAATGTGTAGGATATCTGCCACAACATCCTCCCACAGCTATGACAATAGTACTACAGCGGGGAAACCTTGTTGTAAGACAGAAAGGGGAGAGGGAAAGCATGACCCTGTGCTGAAGAGCATCCAAGGTGTTCCTAAATACACACACAATCAGAGAAGGGTGGGGCTTGGCTGCAGGGTAGGAATGTCCTACTTTTTCTTCTGTGTTTATAAGTTACACAGAGTTACCTATGATAGGATAGAAGCCTCAGTACTGAGGGATCAGAAAGAATGTCTCAAAGAGTGTTATCAGGCATATATTTCTTTATATTCCTGTAATGACTTACTACTCTTGTTGCTCTTAGGCTTTATCTGAAATAAAGTGTTTAAATTAATTTAAAATTTTGATAAAAATTAAATGCAGATTATGGCAAAGTATCCAGAGTCTGAGCCCTTTTTATACTTTTTTAATGTAAACAAGTTTTGTTCTAATGGGAAGAATTTTTATCATTGAGAGAATGATTTCATTAAGTGCCATTGATGAATCACAGGAGATTATTTTTTAATTCCTAACTTAAGATGTGGCAATAGTCTGTTTCACTTTCTCTGAGGAATGTGATTCTAAATTTGCCTGAGACTACATATGGTAGGTTGGTGATCACGATGATATCTCTGCAATATGAACAACCTGGTAAATTCAGTTAAAAGATAGCCCTGTCAGTGAAAACCGCAGTCAATCTGGATGTATGATGAGAAGCTGGAATGATCTCTCCAAATGACTGAAACTTTTATTGAATTGCCTGATTTGTTTTGGCATTTTGCTGACGCAGTCTATATTTACAATTTTCTTCTAAGATTCTCTCTTATATTCAGTTTCCAGTCTTGTATTCCAGAATGAAAAGAAGCAATTATGTCAGCAGGCAAGGTACTTTTTATAACATTCATTTATTTATTCTGAATTTGGAAAGGCAATTCTCATTTTCACTCACTTTTTTTTTTAAGTTTTTATTTAAACTCCCGTTAGCTGCTATACAGTGTAATGTTAGTTTCAGGTGTACAATATAGTGATTTGCCATTTCCATACAACACCTGTGATCATCACAAATGCATCCTTAATCCCCATCAACTTGCTTCATTCGCTATTTAATGGCGAAGCCTCCATATATTCTTAATCATTAAATCACAGATTAAAAGCATTAAGGGAATGCTTAAGCTTGTTTTTCATTACATCATTTGAAGAATTTGGCACACATATTTGAAGACATGTCCTCTTATGTCCAACACAGCAGAAAACATTCAAGTTAACAAGAATAAAGGAGAGATCATTTAGTTTGCTTATTATTAGTTTCAGCTAATATTTAATTATTATGTCATCTGTGCCATTCATTGATTATTTTATACAGCTACTATTTTTTTTAAAGATTTTATTTATTTGTTTGTCAGAGAGAGAGAGAGCACAAGCAGGCAGAGGCAGAGATAGAAGCAGGCTCCCCTCTGAGCAAGGAGCCTGATGCAGGACTTGATCCCAGGACCCTGGGATCATGAGCTGAGCAGAAGGCAGCGGCTTAACCCACTGAGCCACCCAGATGTCCCTTTATACAGCTACTATTATGGTAACTCATATTTATCACTGTCCATGTGCCATTGATCAAATTGTTTTTCATGTATTATGCTATTTACTCCTCATAAGAAGTCATTTATAATGGAAATCATCATTTTATACTTGAGGGATCTAGGGAAAAGTATTCAAATAATATTTCCAACCTTATAATACAAACGACTACTGAAGCTTGGGTAAATATAGATATTGGCAATCAGTGAGGCCCTGCTACTCTCCTATAGAAACTTTCAGGATAATAAAAATTTGAGATACATCACATACCAGTTTCTTCATTACTCTTTGCACCATCAGAATTTGGATTCATGAAATATGAATGCTGATCCAATTCTGCCATTTACAGATTGCTTTATTCTGACCCAGTCTGTTCAGTTTCCTAAGATATTTCCTAAGTGGTGAAATTACCTATTTCACAGGTTTATTGTGAGAGAAGTGGTATAATGGTTGTGAAAGCTTAGTAATCTGAAAACTGAAGTTGTTCTGCCAGCCCCAAAAGTCTGATGATACTCTATTTTGTAAGCTAATTATTGTGACTGCAGACTGATGAAATGATTAACTTAACTCCTATATTTACTACTAACATTTATATCACTGGGGAGTAGGGAAAGACACCCTTATTAAGTAAATATGAGTACCCTGCCTTATTTCTCTCCCAAATTCCCCCACCTCCCCATGTCTCTCCATCTCTCTCTCCTCCTTCTCTCTTTCCTTCTCTCTTATGTTCAAATCTCGTGTATCATTAGCTTTTGCTGGATAACCAAAAGCCCCAATGCTTAATAGCTTGAAATAACCACCATTTATGATCTCTCATGAGTTGAAGGGGTAACTGATAGAGCATTCTGCTGATCTGAGTCAGGATTGGTTGGGGCTGGCTGGTCTCTGATGGCTTCAGTAAGAATGACTTAGCACTGATTAGGTAATTTCTCATCTTCCAGCAGTTTAGCCCCAACTTGTTCATAAGGCAGTGATAGACTTTGTCGAGAGAGAGCGTGAAAGTCCAAAAGGTCTCCTGGGGTCTACACTTAAAAAGCATATCATCACTGCTGGACACTCTATTAACCAAACAAGTCACAAGGCCAGCCAGTGATTCAAGGGAGTAGATTAAGTGACTTCTTTTTTTTTTAATTTTTTTATAAACATATAATGTATTTTTATCCCCAGGGGTACAGGTCTATGAATCGCCAGGTTTACATTTCACAGCACTCACCATAGCACATACCATCCTCAATGTCCATAACCCCACCACCCTCTCCCTCCCCCTCCCCCCAGCAACCCTCAGTTTGTTTTGTGAGATTAAGAGTCTCTTATGGTTTGTCTCCCTCCTGATCCCATCTTCTTTCATTTATTCTTTTCCTATCCCCCAAACCCTCCACGTTGTATCTCCACTTCCTACCCTATTACCCAGCAATTGCACTACTGGGTATTTACCCTAAAGATACAAACATAGTGATCCGAATGTTTATAGCAGCAATGTCCACAATAGCCAAACTATGGACAGAACCTAGATGTCCATCAACAGATGAATGGATAAAGAAGATGTGGTATATATGTGCAATGGAATACTATGCAGCCATCAAAGTAAATGAAATCTTGCCATTTGCGATGACATGGATGGAACTAGGGGGTATTATGCTTAGCGAAATAAGTCAATCAGAGAAAGACAACTATCATATAATCTCCCTGATATGAGGAAGTGGAGAAGCAACTTCTTTTGAGAGAGAATATTGAAAAGTTACATTTTAAAGGTGTGGAGAACTGAATCCATTTTTTGCAAATGGTCTCTTAGCCCTCCCATGTTCAGTGCCTACAAATTGGTAAATTCTCTTTCATGGCTTTAATCCTTTACCTGCTTAATAGTCTTTAGCTAAGGTAGGCTTCAGTTTCAGGAAAACTTCTGTTTCCTTTAGTACTTTTATTTGTTTGAAACCAACAGTGTTCTTTGTCATTATATGGCCTATAGTGGGTATACTATTATTTGTATTCCCTTCCAGGCTGTTATCCCCCACTCTTGACCTCAGGTATCTCCACAGGCTGGTCTTTGCTGCTTCCAGTGCTGTCTGTGGTGACTTTCAGGAGCAGGGTTCTCTAGAATCAATCTAGCAGAGATATGGCCTGAAAAATTCATCCCTTCTGGCTGGACATCAGGGACTAGCACATTATTACTTGCTTTTATAAATCTTAAAACCAAAATTGTGGATTTATGACTCATTCAAGCTTAGCAAGCTGGAGAGATGGTGCTCTTATCTTATTAGATCTGTTGATCTAATAATCTTTACTTCCCCTAATTAAACTCTTTCTACTAGATCTCTAAAGCTGTCTGCCGGGCCAAGTGGTTTTTTGAGTCAGAAGGGAATATTAGAATTTTCCTTCTTTTAATGTCATGCTCAGTTTGGGACACTACAAAACTACCATGAATCCCAAGAGTTATAAATCTTTGAAAACACAGTTCTTTTTACTTACCTATTCAACCATCTTCTACCTAGATTGATCTAAAGTGAGCCAGCTGAGGGGTGCCAGTAAGCATCTATGGCTCCACCCGGACCCAAAGGCCTGGTATTGATGCTGAGGCAGAGACATGAATCTCAAATCTTACGCTCTTTTATGGTGACATTAAAAACTTTTTGAAGAATTGGGTACTAAATATGTGTGGTTCAAAATTGTCTGTCATGCCTTACTTCCTTATTTTCCCAGACATGAAACCACTGTTATGAGTCTGTTGCATATTCCCCAGAGTTTTTTTTAAATATAAATACCAAGAAACTATAAATATATGCAGCTGCCTCTTAAACATGAGTTTGAACTGTGCTGTTCCACTTATATGTGGATTTTTTGATACATATAGTATTGTAAATGTATTTTCCTTATGATTTTCTTAATAGCATTTTCTTTTTTATAACTTACTTTAATGTAAGAATATAGTATATAATACATATAATATATAAAATATATATCAATCAACTATTTATGTTATTGATAAGGCTTCTGGTCAACAGTTGTCTATTAGCTGTCATTTTGGGGAGTCAAAAGTTATACAGAGATTTTCGACTGTGGGGGTGGGAGCCCCTCATCCCTGAATTGTTCAAGGATCAACTACAGTTTTATTTCCCCCTCTTTTTATGACAGGTATAGCATCCATACTTGAGAACAGGTTTTAAAAGTATCTTTAAAATATTTTCATACTAGTCTAAAGGTAGCTTTTTTTAGTTGCAAAATATTCCATTGTATAGATGCTTTATAATATTTTAATTAAATTTCTTCTTGATAGAAATATAGGTTGTTTTCAGTCTATTGGTGTGATACATAAAGTGTCAATTCTTCAATAAGCTTGAACATAAATTATTTCACATATATGCAATTATATCTATAAGAAAAACTACTTAAGTTGTGTTTGCTGGATTTAAGAATCTTTTCCTTTCAAATTTTGTATACAAGCATACCTCATTTTATAGCACTTCACTATACATATGTTATGCTTCATAGATACTGCATTTTTCATCAAATGAAAGTTTGTTGCAACAGTATGTTAAGTCTATTGGTGCTATTTTTCCAACAGCATTTGCTCATTTTGTATCTGTCACATTTAAGTAATTCTCATAGTATTTCAAACTTTTTCATTATTATGATATTTCTTATGGTGATCTGTGATCAGTGATTTTTGACTTTACTATTGTAATTGCTTTGGGATGCCATGAGCCATGCCCATATAAGATGGCAAATTTAATGAATCTTGTGTGTGTTCTGACTGTTCTACCAAACAGCCATTCCCATCTCTCTCCCTCTCCTCAGGCCTCCCTAAAATACAACAATGTTGTAATTAGGCTAATTAACAACCCACAATGGACTCTGAGTATTCAAATGAAAGGAAGACTCAGTCATTGCTGCAAATTTCATTGCTGTCTTATTTTAAGTGATTGCCATAGCCACCCCAATCTTTAGCAACCCCCACCCTGATCAGTCAGCAGCCATCAACATTGAGGCAAAACCCTCCTCCAGCAAAAAGATTACAACTCATTGATAGCTCAGATGATGATTAGCATTTTTTTAGTAATAAAGTACTTTCTAATTAAGGTATGTACATCATTTTTTCTTAGACATAAGGCTACTATATACTTAAGAGATGAAGTAGAGTATAAACATAACTTTTATATGCACAGGAAAACAAAACATTTATTTGACTCACTTTAGTGTGATATTCACTTTATTGTGGTAGTCTAGAGCCAAACCCACAATACCACTGAGTAAGCATGCCCTGTACTTCCAAATATAGAAATCGTACAAACTTATATTAACCTACATTAATGTGCTCAACGCATGAGCGTATCTATTTCACCAAACTCTAGCAACAAGGTTCATTTTATTTTTTCCAATTCAATGCATAGAAAGCAATCTCTCAGCATAATATTAATTATCATTGTCTCTTCTTGGGAAAGAAGTTGAATACCTTTTATAAGTTTAAGAATTATTTGTGTTTCACGTCTTATAATTGTCCATTCATATTCTTTGGATTTTTGATATTTATCTTATGAATTTCTAGTTCTTTACATGTTAGCTTTTTAATGTGAGGTGTGTTTTTTTTAAGATTTTATTTATTTATTTATTTATTTATTTGACAAAGAGAAAGAGAGAGAGAGAGAGATCACAAGTAGGCAGAGAGGGAGACAGAGAGAGGGGGAAGGCTCCCTGCTGAGCAAAGAGCCCGATGTGGGGCTCGATCCCAGGACCCTGAGATCATGACCTGAGCCAAAGGCAGAGTCTTTAACCCACTGAGCCACACAGGCACCCCTTTATTTTGTTTTTTAAAGATTGTATTTATTTATTTATTTGTCAGAGAGAGAGAGAGACCACAGCAGGCAGAGTGGCAGACAGAGGCAGAGAGAGAAGCAGGCTCCCCATTGAGCAAGGATTCCCAATGCAGAACTCGATTCCAGGACCCTGGGATCATAACCTGAGCTGAAGGCAGCTGCTTAACTGATTGAGCCACCCAGGCATCCTTAATGTGAGTTTTAAATACTTTTTCTCAATTTATCACTCATCCTTTTATTTTGAAAATAGTGTTTTTCTGTTAGGTTTTGCACTACATAAGTTATATACACACAGTCAAATGCATCAGTCATTTTCTTTATAATTTCTAGGGTTAGAGCATTGGTAAGAAAGACTTACCCCAACCCAAGTTTCAAAATATTTTCCAATGTTTTATTATATAATTTAAAAAATTTAAGTATCTGAGCCATTTGAGGTACATTCTAGTATGTCGTGGATAATATAGACCAGAGTTAGTTTTTCTAAATATTCATCCAGTTGTTCTAACACTATTTAATGCATCTTTCCTTTCCAAATTGAGGAAGTCCCCATGTATTCCTACCTTTCTTGTTTTTTATCATTGAGTGTAAAAATTCTTATCAAATTCTTTTTCTGAATCAGTTGGTATAATCACATGATTTTCCTTTTTAATTTGTTAATATGGTGATTATGCTGATTGATTTCTAATGTTGACCCTGCCTTGCATACCTGGAATAAATCCTACCTAGCCATGGTATATAATTATTTTCTTACATTGTTCTATTTGATTTGCTAATATTTTGTTGGGGATTTTTGCATCTATGGTCATAAGAGATGTTGGTCTTCAGTTTTCTTTTGTTGTAATGTCTTTTTACTGATTTTAACATTAAGGTAATGCTGGCCTCTTATGATGAGTTAGGAAGTTTAAGTTGTGGAGAACTGGTATCATTTCTTTCTTAAATGTATGGTAAAATTTACCACTAAAACCATCTGGGCATGGTGTTTCTTTTTAGAGGGTTATTATTTATTGATTATGGGGCTATTCATATCACCTATTTCTCCTTGTTTTGAGCTTGGACAGTTTGTGTCTTCTAAAGGAATTGGCCCATTTGATCTTAGTTGTCAAATTTACGTGCATAGAATTGCTCTCTGGATATCTTTATTAACCTTTAATATCCTTAAGAATCCCTTTTTCACTTTTTATGTTGATAATTTGTGCCTTTTTTATTTTTTTCTTGGTTAGACTTAGGTAGATATTTGTCAGTTTTATAGATTTTTCAAACAACCATCTTTTGGTTTTATTTATTTTCTTTTTTTTACTGTTTTCAACATCATTGATTTTTGCTCTAATTTTTTATATCCTTTATTTCTGCTTCATTTTAGGTTTAAATTGCTCTTTTCTAGTTTCCTAAGATGAAAATTCATGTTATTGATTTAGATCTTTCTTATTTTCTAATACATACATTTGATATTATACACTTCGCTCCAAGCACTTTGTTCACTACATTCCACAAATTTTGAAACTTATATTTGCATTTTATTATAATTTAAAATATTAAAAAAACTTTCTGACCCATTTTTTATTTAGAAGTATGTTACTTATTTTCAGATACTTTTTCCTGTTACTGGCTTCTAGTTTAATTCCAGTATGGTGTGAAAATATGCTCTGTATGATTTCTATTATTTTAAATTTGCTCAGCTCTATTTTATGGCTTAGTAATATTGTCTATCTTGATGAATGTTTTATGTAAGCTTGAGAAGAATGTTTATTCTGCTGTTACTGAATAGACTCCTCTATGACTATGAATTAAATCAAGCAGATGGATGGTGATGTTCTTATCAATTGTTCTTACTGATTTTCTGCCTGCTTGATTTATCAGTTCCCAAAGATGAGTGCTGAACTCAGCTATAATAAAAGATTTGTTTATTGCTCCATCAGATTTTACCTCACTTATTTTGATGTCTTTTTGTTAGGTGCATTTATGAATAATATGACTTTTTAGGAGAATTGACTTATTTTGTGAGAGATACATGTGTGCATATACATGTGTGAGCTGTGAGCCCTAGGTGGTGGGAGTTGGGAGATGGGCAGAGAGAGAGAGAGAATCTTAAGCAGGTTCCATATCTAGTGTCAAGCCTGATGCAGGTCTCTGTCTCATGACCATGTGGTCATGACCTGAGCCCAAATCAAGAGTTGGAAGCTTAACCAGTTGAGCCACCCAGGTGTCTTGGAGAATTCACTTCTTAACCATTGTGTCCCCTCTTTATTCTTAATAATCTTCCTTATTCCAAAGCCCTGCTTAAATAAAATTAATACAAGTATTCTAGTTGTCTCTTGGTTGCTATTAACATGGTGTATCTTTTTCTACTCCTTCACTTTTAATCTTAGTTTATACTTAAAGTGGGTTTCCTCTAGAGATATATATTTGGGACTGAAACTCTGTCTTTTAATTGGTATATTTAGACCACTCACAGTTGTGATTGGTATATTTAGACTAGTCACAGTTCCTTTCATTGTCTCATGATTTCTTCCTTAAACTCCTGAGTTTGTGCTTTGTGCTTACCTTCTCAAAAGCAACTGTTTATTATTTTCAGTTTGCATAGAAATGGTAGATCATATTTTTTTCTATTTTGAGTAATATATTTACTAATAAATGGGTTTTATTTTTTATTTTTTTAAAGATTTTATTTATTTATTTGACAGACAGAGATCACAAGTAGGCAGAGAGGCAAACAGAGAGAGAGGGGAGAAGCAGGCTCCCTCCTGAGCAGAGAGCCCAATGTGGGGCTCTATCCCAGGACCCTGGGATCATGACCTGAGCTGAAGGCAGAGGCTTTAACCCACTGAGCCATGCAGGTGCCCCAATAAATGGGTTTTAAAATTATGTTTATACAGCTTGCTTTTTTCCCCAAAGATTTTTTTTTCCCTTCTTTCTACTATGGATAAATACCAGCTCTTCTCCTTCCTTTTCCCTTTCTCTTACCCTTCTTCTCAACTTTCCTCTTATTCTTCCTTTTATTCATCTTTCTTTTTGCAATTCATCTTTAAATAAATTGGATGTCGGGGCCCCTAGGTGGCTCAGTGGGTTAAAGCCTCTGCCTTCAGCTCAGGTCATGATTCCAGGATCCTGGCATCAGGCTCTCTGCTCAGTGGGGAGCCTGTTTCCCCTCTCCCTCTCTGCCTGCCTCTGCCTACTTGTGATCTCTGTCTGACTTGTGATCTCTGTCTGTGAAATGAATAAATACAATCTTTAAAAATAATAATAATAAATAAATAAATAAATTGGATTTTCCTAGGCCAGCTATTTACAGAGTATGGCTGTACATCAATGAAGGGAAAGTCCTGTTTAACCTTTCAGATTTCCCACAAAAGGATTCTTATTTTCCTGGCTGCCATAGAGGCAGTGTTTAGCCCGCCTCCTTTATTCTCTGACTCTAACCACATCCAGAATTAGTTTTTGCCTCTAGCTTGTTATTCCCAAGTGTCTCAACAACCTCAGTAAAGGGACATTATCTGTGCTTCTCAGGGTCAATCCCTGAGTTTCACAACATGCATGTATGACTTGTGATGTTTGGGATGTCTATTCAGAGTAGGTTCTTTTCACACCCTGTATACCTCCTCTCTCCTCCCTCAAATTCTGATTCTTCTCCATCTCATTCTTGCTCACCTCAGCTCTTGCCATAATTGTGATAAATTCAGGATATTATTATAGCTCTCAGAGTAAACCTTTCATAATCAGAGTGTATACTGGGATCGTTTTCTTAGATTTGCTGCCTCTATGTACCCTTAACATTCCTCTCCTTTTTCCACTGTGGTTCAACCAGCCTTAGCTGTGTTTGAATTTTAAACATGAAATTTGCATAATTTGATTTATTAATTTCTATTGTTTCTATTATTATTTTTGTTCACAGATGGAGAGAAAGATATTGAAATATGCCACAAATACTCATATCATAGAATTTTTCTGGAGAGTTTTCTCAGAAACCACAGCTGTTTTTCTCACAATATGGACTCAAGCCACACTGATTAAAGGGACATGTTAGATTTTTTTTTTAACAAAATTGTCTGGAGTATGAATAGAAAAAAGTGGGATCTTAATTCTAGTTCCTCTTCAATGGGTGTGTTTTCCCATTGCTTAATGTAAATTCAAGTATAAGAGATTTAAAAATAAATATGAGAGAACACAATTGCCAAATTCTGACTCAAATGTAAATATGTCAATACCCCATTTTCACCAAATGTCAAGCCCTAGCATACTAAGAAAACATCAAATAAACCTTTTAAGACATATTATTAGGCACACTTTAATAAATCAAAATGAGATGGAATATCAAGCTGGTCTGGAGGTCACTTTATAGAGAAATGTGATATACTTTTCAAGCTGAGAATCATCATGTTTATTATTTTGCTTGTCACTGCTTAAAACCATAAATATTTTATTTTTTAAAGATTTATTTATTCACTCATTTGAGAGAGAGAGAATGAGAAAGAGAGATAACACAAATGAGTGGGGGGGACAGAGGGAGAGAGAAGCAGACTCCCCACTGAGCAGAGAGCCTGACTAGGGCTCAGTCTCAGGACTCTGATATCATGACCTGAGCCAAAGGCAGATGCCTAAATGACTGACCCACCCAGGTGCTCCCAAACTGTAAACATTTTAGGAAGATGCTGGAGTAGGAGGCTCCGAGTTCACCTTCCTCCACAGACATACTCAAGCAACAACTACATGTAATGTAATCTAACCTGAAAATGATCTGAGACTAGTAGGGCCAATCTTCCATTCCTCAAAGCATTTAAAGAAAAAAGAAAAAAAAAAGCCTATACCATGAAGTGTAGGAAGGGAAAAGCTGTAGTAGGGAACCAAACCCCCACGAATGTGAAAATAACTCACAAGCAGGAGGGCTATCACAAGCAGGGAAGCACTCCCTGAGAAGGTATCAAGCCTCAAATCAGGTAGCTGGCCCTGGTAGCCTGTGCTAGAAAGACAAGGCTCCATAAATTCTTGCTTTGAAAACTGGTGGGGGTTAGCTCCAACAGCTTGGAAAATTGGCAAGACTTAATTTTGCAAGAACCAGGAGCCTAAAGGAAAGTGAATCTCCATTCTTAAAGAGCCAGCATGATATATCTCTTGGACCAAGACCCAGTTTGGAAGTAGCAGTTTGAAAAGCATCTGTGGTATATGTGAAGATTGACTAACTTTAGAACATGTGCCAGAGGGACAGGGATCTGCAGAAGCTTTCTCTAGGAATGGAGGCGCCAGTGGGTACCATTTTTCTTGCCCTCCTTCAGCCTAGCTAGTTAGATACTTGCAGGAAACAGTGCTGACATTCTCCATCTTCCTTGCTAGCACTAATTGCCCAACCAAGGTGTTTCACTGTGGATCCACACCACTGAGCCCATCTTCTCCAGTAAGTGCCCCTCACATGTGGCTCCCACCTGGCCACACTGAGCTGGTGGTCTCAGTTGGGATGAGCATGGCCTTGGAGTGACTACTCCCTGGCCACATGTGGCAGATAGCCTAGTGCACCTTCAGAGCAGCTTCTGCCTTGGGAGTAGGGAGTTAGCCCCACACATCAGCCTGCCTGCTGTAGCCATATTTGGGTCTCTCACTCAGCTGCAGCAGGAGCTAGCCCCACCTAGCAATGCACCTGCAGTGGGTACAGTGAGACCTTTCTGTCAGCCTTGTCAGGGGCAACCCCTGCCTGCCAGTGTGCTTGCAGTCAAGGCTGATCATTGCAGGCAGCTGGCCTAACTTTCAAGACTAGGGTTGTAGCTGACCTGCCCAATACATAGTAAGAAACACAGAGAGTCAAATAAAATGAGGAGATAGAGAAATATCCAAAAGAAAGAAAAAGACAAAACCCCAGAAAAAGAGCTAAACAAAATGGAGGTAAGCAGTCTATCTGATAAAGAATTCAAAATAGTGGTCATGAAGATACTTAACTGAACTTGAGAGAAAAGTGTATAAAGTTAGTGAAAACTTCAACAAAGAGATAGAAAATACAAAAAAGAACCTGCTAAAGTTGAAGAAATAAATCTACATTTGTATAGTCCATTAATATACAGCAAAGAAGACAAAAATATATACAATGTGGAAAAAAGTCTCCTGAATAAATGGTGTTGGGAAAACAGCATAGTTACTTGCAAAAGAATAAAACTGACTACTTTCTCACACTATATACAAAATAAACTCAAAATAGACTAAAGACTAAAGACCTTAACTATAAGACCTGAAACCATTAAATTTCTAAAAGAAAACATAGAGCAATGTCTTGCACAACAGCCTTAGCAATATTTTCTGGATATGGCTCCTTAGATAAAGAAAAAAAAAAAAAAAGGAAAATTAAGCAACTGGAACTACATCAAACTAAAAAGCATTTGCACAGTGAATAAATTAAAAAAGGAGAAGATAATTGCAAATGATATATTTTATAATGGGCTAATAACTATATGGGCCAAACTATATAAAGAACTTATGCAACACTACACCATAAAGCAATCTGATTAAAAAATGTACAGAGGACCTGAATAGATATTTTTTCAAAGAAGACATACAAATAGCCAACAGACATGAAAAGATGCTCAATATTACTCATCATCAGGGAAATGGCAAATCAAATCCACAATGAGATTATCATCGCATGTTGTCAGAATGGTTAATATCAAAAAGATGAGAAATAACAAGAATGGGTGAGAATGTGGAGGATTATGGAAGTCTCATCAACTGTTGGTGGGATTGTAAATTGGTACAGCCACTATGGAAAACAATGTGGACTTCCCTCAAAAAATTAAAAATAGAAATTCCAAATGACCCAGTAATTCCACTTCTAGGTATTTATCTGGAGAAAATGAAAACACTAATTTGCAAAGATAAATGTATCCCATGTTACTGTAGCCTTATTTACAACAGCCAAGATATGGAAACAACTGAGCAGTCCATCGACAGATGAATAAAAAGATGTAAATATGCACAATGGAGTATTACTCAGCCATAAGATGGCATGAAATATTATTATCCACAATAACATGGATGGATTTAGAGGGCATTATGCTAAGTAAAGTGAGTCAGAGAAAGACAAATACCATATGATTTCACTTATATGTAGAATCTAAGAAACAAAGGGAAAAACAAAAAGAGACAGACATAATTACGGAGAACAAATTGGTGGTTGCTATAGGGGAGAACGGTCAGAAAATTAAAAAAAAAAAAAACAGGTCTAAGTATGAGGTTAAATTTCCAGTTATAAAATAAATAAGTCAGGAGATAAGTACAGCATAGGAAATATAGACAACAATGTAATAATTTTGTGTGGTGACAGATGCTTATCATGGTGAGCATTTTGTAAAGCATCTAATTACCAAGTCACTATGTTGTACACATGAAAAATAACATATCAACTACTTTTCAATTGAACATAGAAACTGTAAACATATTAATCGTTTCAATATTAACTTAATCTCCATTTTATCAATATATTTATGCACAAATTAAGGAAAACATTGCTCATAACATTTCCTTTATTTTTTCACACATTTTCAAAATACCCTGTACCTCTAGTTCTCCTTTGGCTTTTTCAACACAAGCAAATTCCAATAATCTCAATACACCTGAAGCAAATTAATTTGGATTTAGTCTAGTAAATACTAGAATGAGATTTATTTTTATTTATTTTTTGTATCTGATTTGAAACCATACTCATTGTTAGGCACACAGTGACACTATTTTTACTTTAGTAGCTATTGAGCAGTTACTGGGGAGAGAATTGTGATCTATGTAAATGACCTAAGAAAAGAGTAATAATTTCTATTGGCTGATGTACTTTAAATAAAAACTTCTGAATCAATAGTTCGCTATAAGGGACATGAATTAACTATACCTATTTGACATGGTAAAAAATTCCATGATTTTCAAAAATTATATTTTATATGAGGAATTTTGCCATTCCAATCCAATTCAACATATAAACATTGAATTCTGACTTTGATCAGAGTTAGGCTAAAAATACAAAATTCCTAATGATGAAAGATTTGGGTATGGAATTATCATATCATTCTGAGACACAAAGTAGATTATAGAAAGGAAC
Organism: Taxidea taxus jeffersonii; assembly: GCA_003697995.1. Classification (NCBI taxonomy): domain Eukaryota; kingdom Metazoa; phylum Chordata; class Mammalia; order Carnivora; family Mustelidae; genus Taxidea; species Taxidea taxus. The sequence goes on from ML103928.1 coordinate 189,342, forward strand.
ACAAGAAGCCACATGCAAAAGAATGAAAATGGACTATCATCTTTACCATATATAAAAGTAAACTCAAAATGGATTAAAAACGTAAATGTAAGATCTGAAGCCATAAAACTCCTAGAAGAAAACACAGGTGGTAATCTTGGGCTTGCTTTTGATGACTATTTGGGGGGTGGGATTTGATGCCAAAAACCAAAACAACAAAAAATTAGCAAGTGGGACTATACCCAATTAAAAAGTTGCACAACATAGAAAACCACCAACAAGATGAAAAACAACCTGCTAAATGAGAGAAAATATTTTCAAATAATATACCTGATAAGGGCTTAATATCCAAAATATGTAAAGAACTCATACAACTCAATAACAACACAATTAAAAAATGGGTAGGGGGGCACCTGGGTAGTTCACTTGGTTAATCATCCAACACTTGATTTTGGGCATGGGGCCTGCTTAAGATTCTCTCTGCCTCTGCTTCTGCCCCTCCCCCTCTCCTCCACCCATGCTCATGTGTGCACACACACTCTTTCTCAAAAAAGAAAAAAAAAGAGGATTTGAATGGACATTTTTGTCAAAAAGAACATATAGATGGCCAACAGGTACATGAAAAGATGTGCAACATCATTAATAATCAGGGAATGCAAATTAAAATCACAATGAGATATTACTTCACACTATTAGAATGGCTAGTATCGAAAAGACAAGAAAAAATAGGGCACATGGGTGGCTCAGTGGGTTAAAGCCTCTGCCTTCAGCTCGAGTCATGATCCCAGGGTCCTGGGATCCACTCCACAGGTCCCTGCCTGCCTCTCTGACTACTTGTGATCTCTGTCTGTCAAATAAATAAATAAAATCTTAAAAAAAAAAAGACAAGAAAAAATAGAAGTTACTGAGAATGTAGAGAAGAGGGAACCCTTGTGCACTGTTGGGAATGCAAACTGGTGCAGCCACTGTGGAAAACAGTACAGAGATTCCTCAAAAAATTAAAAATAGAATCACCATAAAATCCAGCAATTTCACTCCTACAATTTATCTGAGAAAAGGAAACACTAGCTCAATATGACATGTACACCTGCACATTAATTGCAGCATATTTACAATAGGCTATATATGAGACAACCTAAGTGTTCATCAAGAGATACATGGGTAAAGAAAAAAAAAATGGTAGACACATATATAATAGGATGTTATCCAGCCCTTAAAAAAAGAATGAAATCTTGCCATTTGTGACAACATGTATGGATCTTGAGAGCATTATGGTAAGTGAAATAAGTCAAGACAAAGACAAAAACTGTGTGATCTCACTTATATGTGGAATCTTTAAACAAACAAAAATAAGCCCATAGTTACAGAGCTACAGAGTACACGTTGGAGGTTGCCAGAGGCAGGGGTTAGAGTGGGTAGTGGGTGAAATGTGTAAAGGGGGTCAAAAGGTACAAACTTCCAGTTCTGAGATGAATAAATTTTGGAGGGATAATGTACACCATGGTGATTACAGTTAATAATACTGAATTGCATATTTGGAAATTGCTGATAATACCGAATTGCACATATTTGGAAGTTGCTGGAATATGCAAACTTTTTGCATATTCAGAAGTTGCTAAGAGAACAGATTTTAAAAGTTCTCCAGAAAAAAATTAGTGTAACTACATATGATAATGAATGTTAACTAGATTTACTGTGGTAATCATTTCACAGTATATGCAAATATTGAATCACTATGTTGTGTACCTGAAAGTAATATATATGATGTTATGTGTCAATCATATCTGAGTTTTTTAAAAATGTGACACAGACTCCTGAAAAATTGCATAAGCTAGTAACCCCCCCCCAAAAAAAATCTTTCCAGTTTTGAAAAAGAATGTGAGTAGTTATGTAGAACCAGAAAGTTTTAATGAATTTGGTAATATTTGAGTGTCAAATGAAAATACATATTATTGATCTTTTTTCTTTTTTTTTAAAGGTGAAAGGAAACACTATGATTTTAAATGGAAAGGAGAAAAAAGCATATAAAGTCACTGAGAAAGCAAAGTCAGATATCCATTTAGAGATACAGTATGCTATATGGTAAAATACTAAACTATATAGTAAGATATACTAAGTTATATAGTATAATAAGATATATATGTAATATATTGTATTGGAGTATAAAGTACCTGGACAATTATATTCAGAAATGTTACTTATAATTTTGGACCTGTGATTTTAAGTAAGCTGTTTCCATATAAAAAATTAGCTGTTAGTTTTGAGAAAGATAATGACAACATCAGAGTTTAGAATAGGAAGAATGCATGTGTCATATTTGGAGCAGAATTACTTGCACGATGGGGAAGTCAGTTGTATTATAACCAATTAAGATTGATTTTCTCGGCAGGAATTTGTAGGAAATGTCTTACAGGTATGGTAGATTAAGCATATACTTATCTCCACTTTTGCAAAAACTACCATGACAATTTTAAAAAGTGAATGTAGTGATATAGATATATAGAAGAGAGAAAGAGATGCTTTCATAGATGGGTAAACTGTGAAGTTATGGAATCAAAGAGTTTGAAGGCACCATAGATATTACCTTGTCTAATATACTCATTAAAGTTCAGTCTCAACAACTGGCTTCCAAAATCATGTTTTAGGGCATTGCTTATTATTTAAAAGTTATTCCTTATGTTAGACTGAAGTATATGTCTTACAGACTTCCTGTCGTGTGTTTTGGAGCCACACATACTAAGTGTAATTTCTACTACTAGTAACAATACATGAAATACTTGAAAGTGCTTTTTCTTTTTTAACTTAAAACCTCTCCTTTCCAGACTGATATCTCAAATTCATTCAGCAATGTCCAAATGACATGATATGAGCCCATACTCATCCTGATTACTCTCCTTTCAGTATCCTTCAAGCTGCTAGTAGTGTGTATTTTAGTATTTTGGTGAAAAAGTGCTAAAGAAAATTATCTGGGTTTGGCTGATCAGAGGAAGGTTATTTTATGTCTTTCCCCTGGAAGTGTTTCTAAAGTTTCTAAAGTTTCTAAAGAGTAATGCTAACTTCAGCCATTCTCTGTCATTTAAAATATCCTTAGAGATATAATCATGAGATCTTTTATTCTTTTGACTGACAAAATATAATCTTGAGATTCTTTTATTCTTTCAATACATTGACAAGAGCCACATTATTATCAATATAGAGACTTTCAGTAAATATTTTAAGTCCCTTGAGATAATAAATCATTTCATATGACAGGTCACCACTCATATTTTTTATTTTCTCTAATACTATGAAGGGAAATGAAGAAAAATGTTCCATAGATACTTTAATAGGAGTTTGATGTTCTCCTTCAAGTTACCTCAACAAGTCCAAGCAGAGGAACACAACCCCTTCTAACAATTCTTTAAAGTAAAATTGATTCCAATAAAACATGCTATCAACCAATTTCAAAGATTTTTTAAAAATTTATTTATCAGAGAGAGAGAGAGAGAGAACAAGCAGGGGGAGCAGCAGGCAGAACAGCCAAAGAAAGAAGCAGGCTCCCCGCTCAGCAAAGAGCCCAATGTGGGACTTGATACAAGGACCCTGGGACCATGACCAGAGCTGAAGGCAGACACTTAAACAACTGAGCCACCCAGGCGTCCCTATCAACCAGTTTCAATTCAATGCCCTCTATGGTATCAGTAATGTACCAAACAGTGAGGGGAGGAAAAAAAAAAAAAGTATAAGACAAAGTTCTTGTCCTCAATGTTACCAGAGTTTTGGGAGAAGACAAAGATAGAAACAAAGCAATTAAAAGTATAACATAGTATAATGTTTACATTATGAAATGTGTGAAGAATTCCTAAAAGATACATACCAGTCAAGTAAGTTAGTAACAAATAGGACCATCCACTTTATGCCAGGTGCTATCCTTAAGCCCTCATTAATGTCACCTAATATGTAAAGAGACATTCATAATATAGTGTGATTAATAGTATGAGAGATGGTGTTAACTAGAATCAAAATATTAACAAATAAGAGCTGCTGATGCTTTTTGTTTAAATGCAGTATTTTTTAACTTGATTATTGACTTTATATATAATTGAGACTTCTCATCTCCCTATGGTTTTTTATAACCATATAAAGAAAAGTTTTAAAAGGCCCTAATATTCTTCCTATTTAAATATTTAATAACTACATAACTCCCTTAATTCACTGTCCATAATAATATGTTCTTAAATTTGTATTGAAGGATCTTTGACTAATTTGGTGTGTTTGTTCATTCAGGTGCCTGTGGACTGCTCATTTCTGTAAGTTGCAGGGTTTTTGTTTTACAATAAAAATTCCCTAAAGTTGGGGCACCCGGTGGCTCAGAGGATTAAGCCTCTGCCTTTGGCTCAGGTCTTGATCCCGGGGTCCTGGGACCAAGCCTTGCATTGGGCTCTCTGCTCCGCAGGGAGCCTGCTTCCAGCTCTCTCTCTGCCTGCCTCTCTGCCTACTTGTAATCTCTATCAAATAAATAAATAAAATCCTTAAAAAAATTCCCTAAAATTGCTTTTCTCTAGTGACTCTTATGTAGAGAAAATACTTAAATTTAATTAAAATTATATCTTACTGGTTCATAATGCAGATCTGTATCAAGTCACACTTGACAGGAAATTTGAACTCAAATATCACACTCTCTTAATATTGCACTCAGTTTTCTTTGATAGTTATTAAACATTTAACAAAGATGGTAACACTTGAATCAAATAAAAGAAGATAATGGGTTACATATATTTCCTTTAAGATTAGGTAATTTGGAAGTTATTACCAATAATTCAGAAGCCACAATTATTTCAGGGGTAATTCTGTATAAAAATTAACCAAAAAAATGTTTTTTGTAGTCAATAAACAAAATATTTAAAAAATATTGTTGTAGTCAATACTAATTAAATTCTGGCTATCAAGTAAATATCAGCTAACCATAAAAAGTTTCCAACTCAATAAAATACAAGATAAGAAATAATTGTATTATTCAAGTATGTTACTTGAGAGCTATACTTTAAAAATTTCATAAATCTGTGAAACAAAAATTTTTGTAGCATTTATTATTTTAATATTTCAATGTATTAATTACTATTGTGCAATAATGTAGCAAACTTAGTGGTTTAAAACAACCAGCATTTCTTGCCTCATAGTTTCTGTAGGGCAGAAATCCAAGAGTGGCTTAGCTGGGGGATTCTAGCTTAGTGTCTCTCATGAAGTTGTAGTCAAACTCTCAAACAGGAGCACTGTCATCTCATGGTCAGACCAAAGATTTACTGCCAAGCTCATTCACATACATATTAGCAAATCTAGAAAAATCTGCCTCTGACTTCATTTATGTTTATGGCAGGTTCACCATGTGGCCTTTACTTCAGCTGCTTCAATATCTTTACAACATGGCAGCCAGCACCCTCCACACCCTCCCCTCCCTGTGCCCAACTACTTAAAACATGGCAGCTGGCTTTCCCAAAGCATATGATTTGAGACAGAGAGGAGAACACAGTTAAGACAAAGATTACTGTCTTTTTAAAATGTAATGTCAACAGTGACTTCCTCTAATTTATGCTGTATTCTGTTCCCCAGAGGTGAGCTACGAAGTGCAGCCCACATTCAAATAAAGAAGAATAAGCTTCACCTATTGAGAAGAGGAGGATCAAAGAATCTGTGGGCGTGTTTTGAAAGAGCCACACGTAATTACTAACTGTAATTTAGGAAATCTTATAGAATTCTTACCAGAGAACTTTGTAATAAGATCCCATACATTTTATACACATAAACACACATAAAGGGAAATATCTTGGGTACATAATATTGAAAAGTGTTTTCAGAGTCAGAAATCTCCTTGTAATTCTTAGATTCTACTTCAAAGTTAGAGTAGAAAGACATAAAAGAGTAACTTTTTTTCTTACTTCTGGCAACTGTCATCGCCATAAAGCTTCTCCCTGATTTTCCTTAAATCCAAGAGTTTGATTCCTTTTATGCCATCCCTTTCAACATGTTTAGAAAATTGGTATTATAATTTTCAGAGAAGTAATGGAAGGCCATATCTTTCTTTGGTTTGTTCATTTCATTCTTCTTCAAATCTCAATGGATTTAGAAATTTTTTGTTGAGGGTCAGATTCATTTTCATTTTATAATCATATCTCCAGGGAAGACTAAGCAGCTCTTCTATTTTCCCTTCTCTTGAGATTAATTTGCATCTTATAAACTGTTTCTGAATAGACTTTCTGATGGAAAGAATATTTAAAGGCATCAAGAGGTCTTTTTCCTCTTAGGAACATATTAAATATTTTTTATTAGCAAGCATAACTTGAACATTGAACATGAAATTCCCCAATTTATATTTAATAGACCAATTTGAGAAGTTATTTCAAACATTCAAAGAACCATCCAAATTTATCTTATGATTAATGACTAAATCACTTAATATTGGGATAATATTTAATAAAAGAATATGTTTGGCGTAACTAAGGAATTTCTCTAATGATACTAACAAAAGACACAATGGGAAAGGAAAATGTAAAATTTAGACTTCAATTTTAATAAGAAGCAGCAGAATGAAATCCCTAAAACAATAAAAGAATGGTGAGGTAGAGGATAATCACCATTTTAGGAAAGTGATAAGCAGGGGACCATCATAGCGAGGCAAGTTTATTCCACAGTGCCAAGATGGATTGAAGACAAGCCCTGTAGCTTTAGAAATGCTGTGGGATCACTGTAGGAACGCTTCTTTAAGGGTGTAAATATGTATGACCTGCCTTTAACTACATTGTGGTCACAATAAAAAATGTAATCCGTTTTTGCTGCTACTGTCATCTTCATGTTCACATTTTTGGACCTGACTTGTACGTATCAAAATAATGAGAAATCAAAAAATAAAAAGGTAATTTTTGGGGGGAAATCAAAAAACGTTCCAACAATTTTACTTTGACTCCTCAGATTTGTCTTGACTTTATCCTATTAAGTGCTTTTTAAGCTCACTGACCATGTCTTACTTACGTTTGTATTTTCCCTCAGAAATGTTAGAATTTTACATGGATTAGTGCATTTAGTCTGTTGAATCAACTTTTTTAAATGTCAGCAATGAGTTGAAATGGGAAAAAGTCATCTAAAGCAATACACATAGATGAACTATAATTTTTTAAAATCTCAAATAAAATTCAATTGTTATGTAATTTAAGAGCCAACTAAATCCTATGGAACATAGATATACCTATAGGACTACATATAATTATGGGTCTTTTTTTTTCTTTGTAAATAGCTAAAGAAGCACCTCTATATGATTAAGAGTATCTGTTTAACTAAACAATATAGAAAAGTTATAATTATTTAATATTATATATATATTTTTGTTGTTTAATTTCCTGTATGATCCATCAAGCCCATGGAGAACCTTTAACATCTGGTAAAATGAAGGGGCAGCAGCTGTTCTAATTAATCCAACCAATAAGCCACTGGCGGCTTTACTGAAGGTGTTGCTTAATTAGGAAATGAAAACTATGCATAATGTTTTCCTAAATTCAATGTATCCACACAAAAAAGCCTCCTATAAAAATTTAGGTGCAGAATGCTGGGTTTATTTTTCTACAGTTTTTACACTGTCAGATTCATCAATAAAAAGAGAAGGATTAACAAGTTCTTTTACATGTTTGAAATTCTGAGAATAATTTTAGAAAAATCTACTGGTAAAATTACTCTTTTCTAATGTTTTATCCTCCAACCTTTCCTAGCAGCTCTTGATGCTTTCAGACTTTTTACATTTTGAAACCTAGTCCTTACACAAATTCTAGGGCATCATAATAATGATAATGGCCCTGCCTTTCTTTCTCTTATTTCTCTTCTTACCTCAGCATTTTCTTTTGTCTGGTAAGAATATTAGAAAAAAAATAATAACTGCCACTAAGTACTACTATCCCCATCATTTAACACACAAGAGAACACTGAGCAGCAAAGAGAAAGAGCACAATCTTAGAGCAAAGGAGAATTGGCAAGTTTGTACTATATTAGAAAAAGTAAAAATATTAAAGCATGTTTAATACAGATAAATACAAAATATTTTCTCTAAAATATATATAAATAGCTAACATATGTTGAGTGTTTACCATGCACCAAACACTATGATAAGTACGTTAAGTATATAATTTATCAGTCTTCTATGACAGAATACCATTATTAACCCTACTTTATAAAAGAAGCATTTAAACAATCAGTGATAAAGCAAGGCTTACAGAAATTATTTTGTCCAACTCCAGACACTAAATATCTGACAAATGTAAAATGTATGTATTATTTGTTATTGGTCCACTTTTGTCAAGTTGGGGATATTTCCAACAATATATGTCAGAGCTTAACTCCAACAACTTATTTTCTATGTTTGGCCATGAGTTTTCTTTTCTTTTTTGTTTTTTCTTTTAAGATTTTATTTATTTATTTGAAAGAGAAAGAGAGAGAGAGAGAGAGAGCATGAGAGCAGGGTGAGGGGCAAAAGGAGAAATAGACCCCTGGCTGAGTAGGGAGCACAATGCTGTGCTGAGTCCCAGGACTCCAGATCATGACCTGAGCCAAAGGTGGATGCTTAATCAATTGAGCCATCCAGGCACCCCTCCCACCATGATTTTTCTAAAAATAAAATTTCATAAGTAGATGAGTTGCAACTCCCCCCCCTTTTTTTCCACTCTTCCCAGTGAATTGGGAGAACCTTCTTCCAATAATTTCCCTACTTCTTTTTCATTTTCTTACAGAATTTGGAAAGAGAAAATTGGAGGGAAAGGCAAGATGTCTGGCTTTTGAAGACTTTCAAGAAGAGGGCTTTCTAATTTTCAGTCCCTTATACCTTGGGGAGATCTTTATACCCATAGCTCTGGTAGATCAAATGCAACAATTAGGACCTTCTAATAAGGATCCATGATCCAGTGAAAACCACATCTCAAAAACACTGTGAATTGGACAATGCTAAAAATTTAAATTTAAATTTATGGATTTAAATTTAAATCCATAAGTCTATGCTTATATAGCTAATTCAAACATCAGCTTTTGCTAAAAGAGGCAAACATAAATTTAAATTCTCTAGCAAATAGAGTGTTCCCTCCTTTAGGATAACCATGATATTAATTAGTACAAAGAGAAAAGTTGATGAGTCTTGGCCTCTAGATTTTGTCGTTTGTTTAATACTTCTATTGTATTATTCTGACCCTTCATATTTAGAATGCATTATATCTGTATTTGTGTCCTCTTTTAAATTTCTAATATTGCTTACCTGTAACTTTGCTCCTAATTTCTAGATCAATTTTCATTTGTCTGTTTTTTAGTATTTTCAAAGAATTGAATTCTTGTTTTTTAATGCTTTTATCTGTTTTTATTTTTTTATTACTTCTTTGCTTTTATTTCCTTTAGGGTGATTCTTTTTTCACTTTCTAATTTCTTCAATTAGATGCTTACCTCACATTTTATAAATTTCCTTTTCTTTCAGTATAAGCACTTAAAACTAAATTCACTAAAAAGTATCATATCCTTTCTTTCTCTAATGTTATGTCATGTTTATTTCTACATATATTTACTTTCCATTATGATTTCTTCTTTGATGTTAGAAATATTTAGAAGTAGGTCTTAAAATTTTCTAACATATAAGACTTTTAGATTTATCATTTTGTTATTTTGCAACTTAATTGCATTATGTTTAGAAAATGTTTCATTAGATACTCTTAAAACATTTTAAAGTTTCAGATTCTCTTTCTGGCCTATATAGTCAGATTTTATAAATATTAAATGGGTCCTTGAAACCAATGCGCATTCTTGATTCTTAGGTGTAGGCTTCAAATATATGTCCATTAAATCAAGTTTGCTAATTGTATTCTTCAAATATTGCATACCTCACCCAACTTTTTATCTGATTGTCTATTTGTCTTAAGAAAAATGGAAAGATAAGGTTTGAAAATTTACCATGGTACTAAATGTTTTGCCAATTTCTTCTAAACAGATCTAACAATTTTGATTTTCTATATATTTTTAAAAGATTTATTTATCGGGGTTCCTGAGTGGCTCAGTTGGTTAAGTATCTCACTCTTGATATGGCTCAGGTCATGATCTGGGGGTATGAGATCAAGCCCTGCATTGGCTCCACATTCAGTGGTGAGTCTACTTGGGATTCTCTCTCTCCCTTTCCCTCCGCCCCTCCCCTGCTCATGCTGTTTCTTTAAAATAAATAAATAAAATCTTTAATTAAAAAAAAAACTTATTTTAGAGAGAAAGCACACACACAAGTAGGGGGAGGAGAGAGGGAAAAAGAATCCTGAAGCAGACTTTCTATTGAGCGTAGAGTCCCATGCTGGGTCCTTAGATCCCAGGACCCTAAGATCATGACCTGAGCCAAAATCAAGTCAGCCACTTAAACAACTGAGTCACCCAGACATCCCAACTTTCTATATTTTAAAGCTATTTTGATCTGGACATACAAGTTTAAATTTACATAATTTTCTTATGATTGATCTATTATTAAATAGGAATTTGTTTCTAAAATAATGTCCTTTAAAGACTTCTTTGGGGCACCTGTGTGGCTTAGTGGGTTAAGCCTCTGCCTTCAGCTCTGGTCATGATCTCAGAGTCCTGGGATCGAGCCCCGAATCGGGATCTCTGCTTAGCAGGGAGCCTGCTCCTCCCCTCCCTCGCCTGCCTCTTTGCCTACTTGTGATCTCTCTCTCTGTCAAATAAATAAATAAAATCTTAAAAAAAAATAAAGACTTTTTACTAACATTAGCTAATACAGATTTTCTTCTGATATTTTCAAACTCTCATGTCCTCATAGCTTCAGTATATCTCTTGTAAATAGAAAAATATTGGACCATTTTCCATCTAACATTATAATATTGATCTGTTGGGTGCTAAATACAGCATATTTACATTTATTTTTGTTATTACTGTTGTGTTTTTAATTCATGTCTACAATCTTACTTTATGCTTTCTATTTGGCCTGATTTTAGCTTTTCTTCTCTTTGACTTTTTCATTTTTTTAAAATTTTTTATTTAAATTCCAGTTAACATAGAGTTTAATATTAGTTTCATGCGTAAAATTTAGTGAGTCAACACTTACAACAGCTGGGGCTCATCACAACTGTCCTCCTTAATCCCCACCACCTATTCAACCCATTTCCCCTCTTCTTGGTGACCATCAGTTTGTTCTCTATAGTTAAGAGTGTTTATTGATTTGCCTCTCTATTTTTACCCCTTTGCTCATTTGCTTTGTTTCTTAAATTCCATGTAAGTCAAATGATATGGTATTTGTCCACAATGAGATATCATCCCACATCTGTCAGAATGGCTAAAACCGACAACACAAAAAACAACAGGTGTTGGTGAGATTGGAGGAAAGGTGAATTCTCTTACACTAGTGGTGGGAATGCAAATTGGTGCAGCCACCCTGGAAAACAGTATGGAGGTGCCTCAAAAAGTTAAAAATAGAACTACCTTATGATCCAGCACTTGCACTACTAGGTATTTACTCAAAGAATACAAAAATACTAATTAAAAGGGATAGGTGCAACCCAATGTTTATAGCAGCATTATCAACAATAGCTAAATTATGGAAACAGCTGAAGTATTCATAGACTGATGAATGAATAAAGTGATATATATGTATATATATCACATATATATGCTATATATGATATTCCATGGTATATATATCATGGAATATTCACCATAAAAAATAATGAAATCTTGCCATTTGCAGCAATGTGGATGGATTGTCTTTGACTTTTTAAAAATAGTTTTTTTTTTTTCCCCATACAGATGAAATTTGTGTATTTTCTGCTCACCAGTTTCTGTGCTCACTTTTCTGTCTTCCAGCCTAAACATCTACTTTGGGGGTAATTTTCCTCTTTTTAAAGTACATCCTTTTAAAAGTAAAAATACATTCTTTAGAATGACAGCTTGCTGGTAGCAAATTTAGCTTTTGTTTATCTGAAACATTTTTTCACTCATTCTTAAGGTAATTGTTGTAGGCACACAATTCTAGATCAACACTCCCTATCACTAACTTGTCACCCACCTCTCTAGCACTTTGACAATAATTATTTCTTTATCTTCTTTTCCCATTGTTTCTATTAAGAAGTCAACTGTTAGAGGAATTGTAGTTTACTCCTTATTCTCATATCCTCCATTTCTGATCAGACAAGTTCCTTTTCACTGGTTAAGATTTCCCTAAATTCCTAGGAGTCCAGAACTGCATTTAAAAAGTTTTTTTAAAATTCTTTTTTCTAGTATCTCTATAGATCAGAGACACTTCAAAATATCTAGTTTTCTCTATGTGGGAACCTGAAGTCTTTTAGCCCTTGCCTTTCAGAGAGTAGACTGAAGGTTTTCAGAAACTGGGAGAGTTACTTTAATATCTCAGTAAGCTGGGTTCCTTATCTGTGGAAAAGGATTAGTAATTGTGAATACCACAACACAATTTGTTTCATGAATTAAATGGGCTAATGAATGTAAAGAGACTAAAACAGTGCGTAGCAAATTGTAGGCACCCAGTAAGTAAGTGGTGTGGTGGCCATGGTGGTGATAGTGTTAGTAATGGAAATTCATTCTGATATAGTAGTTCCTAAAGGGGCACTCAGGTCTTCTACTATAGCGCTAATTTAACTTTAAATATAATTTTAATTATTGAAGTAAAATATATAATTTATTAATCATAACACTACTAAATCTCTCTGCACAATGGAAAAGTGGAGTATATTAGTCTTTCCAATGAGATTGAAAACTCACTGACAGCAAATTACATTATATTTTATTTGTATTCTCCACTGAGCCTTACACAGTGCCTACTGCACAGGAGATTCTAAGAAATTACAGCTATAATAATTTTTCAACATTTTTATTTAATCTGGCTTTATTCTACCCATCCTTTCCCTGTTTTAATAATTAGTTCTGTTCTAAGAACATTGCTCTCTTTCTTGCCAAACTCATTTCCTTCAAGAATGGAGTTAATGTTTATCTTGCCTATTGGGCTTTTATTAAGTAAATAAAAACTAAATGCTTTCTTTGCAAACACTATAAATGCTGCCTATAAAAAAAAAGAGTGGAAAATTTAGGTGTAGTAAGAGAAAAATAAAGAACATCAAATTATACAGATTTAATTCACCTCTCAAAGCAAAGTTTTTAAGATGCCTTTTTTGATGTGTCCATAGAGCCATTTTGTATCCATCAAGCTGAATGTATTTGCTGATATTGTTTTTGTGGTCCTTATTCTAATCAAGTGGAATTGAGAGCACTGGTAGTGGAGTGCAAAGTTTAGAGATTTTCTTAAAATCTACCAATCTTCATCCAATCCTCATCTTTCTCCCAATCCTCATGCCCCAGTACACGGAATTTATTATGTTATTCAGTCATCACTTCCTCATTTTTTACTTTATTAAACTTTGATTTGATATGATAGGTATTAAATTTCCTCATTTTTCTAATTGTGGTGTTTATATCTAACACTTATTAATACGAAGAAAACACAACACCTTTTTGATGACCCATTTAATGGAATGGTACCTATGAAGCATACAACACCCAATCTCGATTGCTCTTTTTCTATCTGTGTATCATGAATTAAAGAGGACAAAAGTACTTTCCATAAGTTAAATCTAGTTTTCTCTTCAATTTATTAGGTCCAAACCTTTATTATCATCCCAGTGGGAGGTAAGGTTAATTGTTACTTCTATCTTTTCTTTGGTTGTTCAAGTTCTACAAACAGTGTAAACCAGAAGGGACGCTTATTCTTTTGGCAAAGTATCTGGGCATCTTTCAGTTCATCTAGTCTCACTTTTATAAAATTCATTTTTATAATTTAAAAAAAGTCATACTGTTCAATAGTCAGAAAATTAAGATATAAAATATATTTTATAATTTTATAATTTATTTTGTAAGATATATAAAATAAAGATATAAAACTTTTATAGGTTAAAAAAGTCCTCATGTTCTGTATTCTTTAAGTTTTTTTTGCTGTTAAATAGCAAAAACATATAGGAATTTTAAGTACTCTCAAAGATCATTTTTAACTATATAATCTTATATATCTATCATGATGGTTGAAATTAGAAGACTATCTTTCCCGATTTAGTATTCAATCACTTCATGAAGCAAAGATTATATTTACTCTTTGAGATATTCCAAAATCAAGCTGACTCAATTTTTTTATTTTATTTAAATCCTTTAGTGAGTCTTTTAAGGTCTCTTCATGCAGTAATGTTGCCATCGAGTGAACATTATATATAATCAGTAATAATGAAGTATTAATTTTAGTTTTTCCTTGAATAACTGCAGGATTGGGAATAATAGTGACAAATAATCAACTCTTCTGCACACATGTATGCTACTTGTACAGAACACTAAGACCTTCCTAATAAAATGAGTCTTCCTCTTCCAGATCCCTTTACCCAGATAACCTGTCTTTTCATTTTACGGATGAATTCACAGTCTAATTATTTTTTTTCTGTCTTTCAAAGGAGGCCTTTGGCCATGTAATGACAAGGACAAATTTGCCTTCCTCTGTTCCATGGACACCAGGATTTAGATGACTGCATTAGTAAATACGGCTTGGCAATAGACTAACTGGAATCAATTCTAAGAGTGACTCATCCTTCCTGACACTCTCTCCAAAGCCAAAGCCCTTCTTCAGGAATAGCCCTTGCTTTCTTCTGAACACTGACACACATGCCCAGAAAATTGGAGAAGGGAAGATAGTCTAGATGGAATAAAAAAAAATGCTCAACTCATTTTAACTGCAGTAATTCCCAAAGAGCAATTATATTATAGAAATAATAAGGCCCTTGGAATCTCTACCATACTTTTTTCCTTTATTTAAAAAAATTGTTTTTAACTTATTTTCTTAACTGGGGCAAGGAGGATGCTGACTGGTTTGGTTTTGTTCTGATAAATGCATGTATCCCTCCCATAGTGCATGTGGGATCATCTCTTTAGGGGGTTGAGGAACTCAAAGACAAGTGAGAGAAGTCCTCAACACTGGCCCTTTTCCTTTACTTTTAGAACCACTTTTTTGACCTTGCTATGTGAAAAAATTTATCTTAACCAAAAACCTTTACACGTATATAGCATTTTCATTTCTATGACTTAAAGACCATGCTTCTTAGGTATAATTGGCATGCTTGTCTTAAAATTCTCTTATGTCAATGGAAGAACTTTTCCCTCTCTTTTATATATATTATTACATAACACTCAATATAAATGTCTGAATGGAAATTTAAAATTTATATCAATAAAAATGTGTTCACAGACTAACACTGATTATATTCTCTACTAACCTAGTTGAATTTGCATTTATTATATAAAGTGCAGATTTATCATGTGACCAAAGACAGGGCTAAATCTTTCACATACTTTATCTCATTTTGTTTTATTTCCACTTTGCAGAAAAAAATAGGAAGCTTCATGTAGTTAAATAGACAAGTTCACATTGCCAGGAAATTATGGACCACTAAAGCCAGCCCTAAATTGCTGTTTTTATTATATCCCACCAGTATTGAAAAAATAATAATAATGGTATTTACTGAACACACTTATTCTGGAATTGTACGTACACAGGACTCCAGTGGTTTTAATTTCACTTAAACCTCACAACAGTAGGACATAAATACTAGAATTACTCCCACTCTGTAGATAAAGGAATGAGAATTCATTAACTCACAAAGCTAGAATGTATTCACGTAGTGAGTTCTGGAGCACATGCAGCTAACCATCATGATGTGCTATCCTTGAACATCTCATTTAAAACAGGATAGAAGCAGGGGTGCCACAGTGGCTTAGTTGGTTAAGCCTCTGATTCTTGATTTCAGCTCAAGTCATGATCTCAGGGTTGTGAGATCAAGCCCCATGTTGGGCTCTGTGCTGGATGTGGAGTGCATTTCAGATTCTCTCTCAACCTCTCTCTCTCTGCCCTACCCCCCCCCCAAAAAAAAACCTGTTTAAAAAATAAAAGCAGGATGGGAACATTCTGTAGAACTTGTTCATTCCTTAAATATTTTGCACCCAGCTATATGCTGTATTCATTGTAGACATCACATAATCACACTTCAACTGTAAGTTCTATCTATCAGAAGTTCATGTAAAACATGAATTCAAATCTCTCTTCTGGCTCCACATACTTTTCCTTTGAAAAAGGAATAATACTAGAGAAATAATACTAGAGACAAAGAGAGGTAAGTAAAACAAAGAGAAAATGAAGAACCATCACTGAGCCGAGCCAATCTGAAGATTGAGAAAGGGTTGTAGGAAATCTGAACACACAAACATGTTGAAGAAGATTCTGTTTGGAATTCAAACCAAAATCCTAATTTAAGTTCTTTGACATATTTCCTAGAGGCCAGTCTGCTCTAAGTCTTTCTAAAGATAGTAGTGTGAACAAAGCTTAAGACCCTTGCCTTGTGGTTTTAAATATTTTCATTTAAGGGCATTATACCAACAGAAAAGTGGTCAAATAACAAATATACAGTATGATACATTTTTACAAGCACCCATGTCAAGAAACAGTGCTACTGACAATGGGGAAGTCAATGTCATCTCTGTTGCAGTCACTGCCTTTAACAATAAACATTATCTTCCCTTCCAATGGTATTTAGTATTGCAAGATGTACTTTATATAAATAGAGGACTATGTACTGTTCTCAAAATCATGTTTATGATTCCATATCATTACATTTCATTGTGGAGTGGTCACTCTTGTTGTATAGCATTCATTGGGTGATATACAATTACATATTTATTTATTCTACTATTTGTGGGTGTTTGATAGTTTTAAGTTAGGGGATAATGCAAATAGTGCTGCACCTGGACTCTACTAATAGCATCTTTTGATGAATAAAAGCCCTTAATTTGGTATAGTACAATTTTTATCATATTTTTGTATTTTTACTTATATTGTTAGTGTTTTATTTGTGCTATTTATCTAGTTTATTCCAAAGTCATGAGGATATTCTCTTCTTTCTCCAAGTTTTTATCATTTTACTTTTGCATATAGATCTGAAACCCGTACAGAATTGACTTTTTTTGTCAATGGGGTGAAATAAGAGTCAAGATATATTGGTTCCATAGGGATACCCAATTGGTTGAGCACTATTTTTTGAAAAAAACTATCTTGCCTTACTGTACTATGATGTCACATATGTTGTAAGTTGGTCAACACTATATAGATAGAGATCTTTGACTTTGACCTTTTAAAAACATTTTACATTTATTTATTTGAGAGAGGAAGAAAGAGTGAGCCTAAGCAGGAGGAGGGGCAGAAGGAGTGAGAGAGAGAATCCTCAGACAGACCCCTAATGAGCGTGGAACCCAATGAGATCATGACCTGAGCTACAGTTGGAAGCTTAACAGATTGAGCCACCCAGGTGCTCCCAGACCTTTGACTTCTAAAAAAACTATATTCCAAAATTTCTCCTTTTCTCCACAAATAGTAAAAAAGAGAGAATATGGGAACCTGCAGGGGGTGGGATGGGGAGGTGAATAGCAAACTCATTGCCCTCAGTATCTACACAAAATTGACATACTGAGAAATTTTCGTATAAAAATCTGAATTTTCATGTTCTCTTTCAAAATTAGATAATCTAGAAATATTGAGCACAAATTTCTATGTAGTACCAATTGGCTGGAATGAATAATGGCCAAGCCCTTCTAACTAAATATGGTTTCCATGTAAGCACAGTTGCTTTCATGCCCCATATACTACATTCATTTATATTATTTATTAACCTTACCCTCCACCCATATTTCTGATGCCGAAGACGGTGGTAGAGAATTTCTCTGTGGCTTTTTAGCTCATTTGTCATCATTGAAAGATGGGAGTACTTGTGGATTCCAGCCCAATCCAAATAGCTTTCTGAGCTCAGTGACAAACATGTAGAGTGGAGGGGATTCTCCTTTGATAACCAAAGGAAAATGAGATGGCTTGCAAAAGCTAAATGCAATAGACTTGGGCTGAGTCCCAGAAGTCAAGTTATCCATCCAGGTAGAAATTCCATCCTCTCATTTTTCTTTTTGACAAATGTGTTCTATGTTTCCTGCATAATGCAAATAAACTTCTATTTTGTATTATCCTAACACCCTAAGTAAAAAAATATATATACAGTGTGCTCAATTTTAACACACAAATACATTGTAATAATGCTAATATGCAAGGGGAATTTTTTCAAAAAGTTGTTTTTGAAACAACTTAGCAATTATAATAACATTGCATTATGACAGATGGTGACTATACTTACTGTGGTGAGCATTGAGTAATATATTGAATTGTTGAAACACTATGTTGTACACCTGAAAGTAATATAACATTGTATATCAACTATACCTCAGTAACAATTTTTTAAAGATGCTTATTATTAACATTTATAAAAATACAAATCAAAGCCAAAATGAGATAACACTTTATACTCACTATAATGGTGATCATCAAAAAGAGATATCACACTATAACTCATCATAATTAGTATTCATAATAATCAACTTATAATAAGAAATCCCTCTTGTGAACAAATGTATTCAAAATTCAATATAATAATATTATTTCTAAGTATATTTATGTCCCTCCATGATCACCACCAGTGGTAAGTCCTTTAAAGAAATGGACTAGGTCCCATTTATATCTCTATATTCACTGCTGAGAACATTGGTTCATATTGTGTAATCAATAACTATTTGCCAAACTAAATACAAAAAGTTTTGCTAAATGTGAATTTGTTGATTGAAATATTTATAGCTAATTCTTTTTTTCTTTCTAAGTTTTGCTCTGATTAAAAACAATAAATGCTTGAACATTATAAAGTGGAAAAGAATGGAAAAATCTATTATTTTACCATCTAATTGAAACTATGATTACTTAGTGCATTTACATCTCAGTTTATGTGTATGATGTTGACTCCACTGTACACCTAATTATTTTTCAGCAAGCTCAAGTCCCGTTGATAACAATGAAGATTTAGACCTATCAGGCAACAAGCAAGCAACCAATCGGTCAGTTTTCAAAATAATCTCACCATTGTACCTCTTAGGACAAGTAGTTGCTCTTATGTGGCAATAGCCCCAAGGTAGAACAGATATATCTATTTGGATCTATATACTTTGGTCTTATTTTAGTTGCTAAGACCAAGTCATCAAGAAGTACAATAGGTACTTGAGAGGTTCCCAAGTCAGCAGGTTTAGTTTGATCATCTTTATTTACAAATCAAGACTATATCCTTGTGATCTTCTTCTAAGCCTTCTGTTTAATCCCTGCCAACTCTCTCTGAAAGCCTTCCACCAAGTTGAGACTAATTATACTACTTATTGTTTCTCCTCTAATAACCACTGACTTCATTTCCATATGGCTTTTCTCATTATAGTATAACCAACATGAGCAATCATATCATTTACATGAAAAAGAGACTGCTACAAAAAGCCAACTGAAGGTGATACTAATTCATTTCAGACTTTGCAGATCTTTATCTATTTGCCTATTCCTAAATTTGTTGTGTTGCATAAGATTTGTATTTCTAAGTATGAAAATAATCTTCCTTCTTTGTAATGTAAAACTGTTAGTTAACCATGCAGATTTTCTCTCTTAGTATAGATCACTATGACACTCTGCACTTAGACTTCCAAAGACTCATGTTTTTGTGATTGTTATTTTGGGAGTTTGAACAAAATATGATTTAAATTTTTTTAAGATTTTATTTATTTGAGAGAGAGAGAAAAAAAAAGTGCATGAGTGGAGAGAAGGGTAGAGGGAGAGAGAGAAGCAGACTCCCAACTGTGGAGGGAACCTGACTCCAAGATCATGACCTAAGTTGAAGGCAGACGCTTAACTGACAGAGCCACCCAGTGTCTCTAAATATGAGTATCTGTATGTTTCACAATGTAGTACCATTATTTTTTTATGATACTATAAGGGCCTATTTAGCCAAAATGGCTCCATTTTGGTTGAATAGCCATTTTGTTGTTTATGCAGTAAAACTTAAATGGACCCTGCCCCCCCACCCCCCCACCAGGGGACTTACTTAAAAACAAGTCCCGGAAACCAGTCCCAGGTAACAAATCCCAAATACAAGGGCGGGTCAGTTCTGGTGGAGGTATCCAATCAGTGAGGCGCACACTGTCTCCGTAGCTACCAAGGAGTATGGGCCCCACCCTTTGGGCGCCTTTTGGGTGCCAGTTCTGACCAAGGTGATAGGCTAGTTCAAATGACTATTATAGGGTAAATTGTAATTCAATTGGTCACTTATGTGTGACCTAGCCTGACAGCAGTTTTCTCTGTGTCATTGGCCACCTGTGAATGGCCAGGCCCAACCACATGGCCTTTGCCCTTAAAAGCCAGTCTGTAAGGCAGAGAGGGGTCTCCTCTCTTTGTAAGAGACGGCCCTGGCTGGTCAGTTTGATTCTTGATGCTTGGTGAGAAATAAAGCTTTGCTTGACCTTTGCTTTGTATCAGTCTCGCTCCTTTGATTATGGACCCAATAATACCATGAATTCATACTTGAATTTAAAGATCCTATTATATTTGTGTATATAATGTGCTTATAGTTAATAATATCACTAATTCTGAGTTTTAAGGTAGATATGATTTTCTATTCCTTAGGGAAAAAGAAAATAAGTTTGGCTGTATTATTTAATTTTTGTTGCTATATATCTTGATTGGCCAATTTGATGGTAGAAAGCTAAGCCTCCAACCCCCACACAAACAAACAAGCAAACAAACAAAAAAACAAAACAACAACAACAAACCACTTGGGAAATGAAAGACTGAGATAAAGAGGGTCCTAATTTTTTCTCCATAATAATATATAATGAAGTTAAAGCTTATTTAGTGAACCCACTGTTACCCTCTCAGTGTTCCCAGATTGTTAAAAGAACACTTGAGGAATGAGATTGTTAAAAGAGTACTTGAGGAATGAGAATCCCAGATAAGGCAACAAGAGAGTGAGAAGCAAAATTCCATTGAGCAGAAAGAAAAACTCCTATGTGGGAGGGGCTTAGGGGAGCTAAGCCCCAACAATGAAGTTGTCTAGGGGTTTTTAGGAGTCTTATCTGTGCAGACTGCACAGTTCATGGGCCCCCAGTGACAGTTTACCATTGGTAAATTTAAGGACTTTTCTATGTAAGACTGTGGTGCCAGGGACCCAGTGGACATAATGTTATGTCTTAGCTTCCTATTATTTTATTAGTCATAAACAGTCTATTTTCAACTTCTTTGTCTCCTTTAGGCCTCTTGGGAGTTTCTTTGTTCAGTTGGATGTTTGTTGAATTTTAGCATGTAACTGTTTGATCTGCAGAAGTCTCCTGAAAATGTTGATGGAACCTTGCTCAAGTCAGTTCCTTGACTACCTATCAATTCCTCCTTAACTCCTATCATCATGAGAAAGGAAATAGAAGCAAAAAACACAGTGATGTGGAGGAATCCTGAGGCTGAGTGAAAAAAAAGCATAATGAGGGAGGAATACCTGATGGTTAGAATAAGAAACTGGAACAAAAAATGACCATTAGAACTTAATACAGGAATTCCCAGAAATAATAACTCAGAATTCAAGGCATTTTATTTATAAATTGAAATAAAATGTTAGGGTAGAGGCTTTTTTCTCTTCTCCAAGTGTTTTCACATGAAGAAGTTTCAGCATGTCCAGCCTCTCTCCTTACCTTGATGAAGAAGTGAGGTATGTTACATGAGTGGGAGAAGAAACTGAAGAAGCTCAACTCAGCCAACACCCCATTCTTCTTGGATCTGTCAGAATGTTGGGAAGATTCTTGGAGGAGCTGTCCTTCTAATCAAGTGGACAGCTTAGCCACACAGGCCAACAATTGCCTGGTGTTACCTATAGCTTAACTGGCCTCACTCAAGAGTGTGCCATGCAATTAGTGAGCATGCTAATCTACCTTCATCTTCCAATAAAATTCTTATCCACAATAAGGTGTTATTTTGGCATTCATCTCTCTGTCTCTCATCTTAGTCTTTTTTTTTTTTAAAGATTTTATTTATTTATTTGTTAGAGAGAGAGAGAGAGTGAGCACAGGCAGACAGAGTGGCAGGCAGAGGCAGAGGGAGAAGCAGGCTCCCTGCCGAGCAAGGAGCCCGATGTGGGACTCGATCCCAGGATGCTGGGATCATGACCTGAGCTGAAGGCAGCTGCTTAACCAACTGAGCCACCCAGGCGTCCCTCATCTTAGTCTTTTAATTGGTTCTGAATTCAAGCAGGAAAGAAGATATTATTTATTAAATCCCTCAAACCTCATAAGTTTGATTGCCATGAAGTTGGAAAAGTAGATGAAATTTAGATTTTTAGAACCTATCCCCCACCTCACCCCCCCAAAAAAGAAGAAAAGGAATCTGCAAAAGCAAAGTTTTTGGTGTCCTATAGATAGTTGTAATGAATGAGGATCACTCTATTTTAGCAAATGAGGAAGGGTCATTTTGACTTCGACTTTGAGAGGTCACTGGATATTTATACAAAAGAACTGAAATAATGATCTTGAAGAGATATTTACATCCCCGTGTTTTTTGCAGCATTATTCACAATAGCCAAGATGTGGAAAAAAAAAAAAAACAACTAAACGTCTATCAATGGATGAATGTATAAAGGAAATGTGACATATTCATACGAAAGAATATTATTCAACCTTTAAAAAGGACATCCAACCATATACAACATGTATGAATCTGGAAGGTGCTATGCTAAGTGAAATAAGCCAGACACAGAAGGACAAATACTGCATGATTCTACTTAGGTGAGGTCTCTAAGATAGTCAAACTCATAGAAGCAGGAAATAGAATAGTAGTTACCAGGGTTTGGAAGAGGAAAAATGGGGAGTTGATGTTAAACAAGTGTGAAGTTTCAGTTATGCAAATGAATATGTCCTAGGGATATTTTTGTCACACTGTGCTAATAGTTAACAATACTGTACTGTACACTAATAATTTGTTAAGAGGGTAGAACTCATGGTATTTTGTTCTTACCAAAATAAAAAATGAGAGAAAAAAAGATGAGGTAGAAGTAAATGCATGCTAGTTAAGATTAAGAATAGTCACACTTGAGAAAAATCATATCTTGAGAAGCAATTGTCAGGAATATTGGTCTCCACCAGCTCCTGAGGACACAGGCTTCTGAAACATCAAAAAATACCATGGTAGCTGAAGCAGCTGGTGATAATCTCTGGCTGTCATAGATAAACAGACTAAGGGAATCTTCCTTATAAGGCAGATTGCACAGGTCTAATCGACCCCATTACCACAATCACTGAGGCCAAAAACCTACATGAGAAAATGAAGGGTCTGTTAGAAAAGAAGCCAACACTCAGTATGTCACTGGGGCCCCTGAACCACAGGTTCAAAAGAGTAATGACAATAGGAGACTTTGGATATGTGCCATGAAAAAGAATCGTACCTTGAACAAGACCTGAGGACTGGAGGCCCCTCTACTACACATCTCAGAAGACAGAACATCTCAACCACCACTCTTCAGAGAGAGAAGACAGCAAGCATAAATGGTTTTCTCCAGCATATGGTGAAATATAATGCATAACTGACCTTTCATTGAGAGATTTTGAATTTAATTCTCCTGGTTATATACTCCAGATGACTAACTTACATTGATTAAATCTTAGTGAGGCTTATTAGAGAAAAAGTTACACTGACATGGATTAAAACAGTGAGGAATACTGTATTCAGGGATTTTGTAAAAGGTGTCAAGAGATAAGAGAGAGATAATGCTCAATAAGAGAGAGATAGTGCTTAAATCTAAACACTGCAAGGGCAAATGGGGATTTATAATCAAGAGCAGAGTGAGAGGGTCAGTGGATAGAAAATTACTAAGAGGAGACATTAGGTCCAGGGGGATTTTTGCTCAAGGCAGACCAGGGTGATGAGTTATCAAGGGTGGAGGATAAGGAATCAATTAGATAGCAAGGGCAGAAGATTGTCTCTACACTGACTTGACAGGATTCTTTTGAAAACTGAACTAGATAGGCTGATGATAGGATTCAAGGACAATGTCTATTTATGAAGAGGGCTTAGAGGAGCCTAACTAAATTTTGGTCAAGAAGACAGTCTTTGTCAGGAAAAATAAAAAATGTTCTCCCCACCATTTTTTCCTTAGCACCATTCCCAGCAGGACAGAATTTTTTTCCTGAGATAGAATCTGGAGATTGGCATTTTTTAAATATTTGGTACATATGAGTCTCAACTTGTGAACATTTACTGTGTTCTCTTAGTTCTTTATACTTTACAAAATATGGTCTGCCAGAAAATAAGAAAATGCATGCACACAGTGATAGGAGTATGTCAAACGGACATAAGAGCCAACTGAAAGAAGGCAATAGCTGAATCTGGAACAATTTGAGCAACAAAATAATTTAGTACTGAATTACAGCTCAAAGTACATAATAAATATTCATGAGTCTATACTAATATAAATCCATGATTGAATAAATAACTGATTGAACAAATAAATGAAGAATGGACACATCTTCTATATAGAAAATTCCAAATAATTTATGTAAGTATTTCCTGATCAAGTAGAAGGAACATAACCCCCACTCCTTAAGAGTGGGCTACCCACAATGGCTCCCTTTCAGAGAGTATACAGGATAGAAAGGAGGAAGAAAGTGGAGAAACCTGACATACACTACCTAGACCAGGTGATCAAGGCTACCAGCAACATTGATAAGTCATACTGATGGTATATATTCTTGATAAGAAGAGGAATTTGAAACTTTACCTTTGTGATCTTCCTCCCTAAAATTCATAATGCTTGTTTTACTATGATTAAAAAAAAACCATACAAAACCCAGTTGAGAGAAATTCTATAAAATATCTGACTAATACATCTCAAAACTACCAAGGTCATCAAAAACAAGGAAAATCTGAGAAAATTTTACAGTCTGAAGGAGCCTAAGGAGATATGATGACTAAATGTAATGGGGTAGCCTGAATGTGATTCTGGGCCAGAAAAGGGACATTAGATAAAAAAAATAAAACATATATCTCATCCTCTGAAAGGCACTCTGCAGCAGCAACACCCTTACTGAAAGCCTCTGTCCTTGGGGCACCTGGGTGGCTCAGTGGGTTAAGCTTCTGCCTTCAGCTCAGGTCATGATCTCAGGGTCCTGGGATCGAGTCCCACACTAGGCTCTCTGATCAGCAGGGAGCCTGCCTCCCCCCATCTCTCTCTGCCTGCTTCTCTGACTACTTGTGATCTCTCTCTGTCAAATAAACAAATAAATAACCTCTGTCCTTAACCAAGTATCTAACACCTGTGCCTCTATCCTTACCATGCTCTAGCCTCAGAGCACTGAGTTACACTCTGGTCAAGGTATAACTTCCCCTACAATGAAAACTGCCTTTCTATACCAGCATCTCTGTTCCTTCAACATGTATGCAGTCTCCAGTCCTAGGATTAGCCTGGATAGTCTCCTGAAACAGGTGCTGGAATGATTCCTCCACTGTAGTAGTGCTTGTAGGGACTGGTGGGAATAAGGCCAAGATGCCCTCTCCAGGAAGTTCTGCTAGAGCTTGTCCCTACCTGAGTGGCAACTGTACTGGGTTCAAGTCCAGGGGCTTTTGTAAAACAGTTGTGCAGGTGAAGAAGGGCCTCAAAGTTGAATCAAGAGTTTCATATTTGTATCCCAACATTTTTCCCAGTTAAACACTTGGAAGAAATCTTCATTACAGAGAATTTTTAGGGCAGTGAAACTACTTTATATGATTACTATAAGGATGAATACATGCCATTTGTATTTGTCTAGATGCACTGAATATACAACACCAAGAATGAACCCTAAATCAAACTATGGACTTGGAGTGATAATGATGTCATCATAGATTCATTGGTTGTCACAAATATCCCTCTCTGGTGGGTGATGCCAATTAATGGGGAGGCTACACATGTGTTGGGAAAGGAGGTGCATAGGAAATCTCTCTTCTCCTTGATTACCCTATGAGCTTAAAAACTGCTCTAAAAAAGACTCTATTAAAAATAATAAATAAAGGAAAAAAAATAAAAGGACTCCACAAGACTCCTTGAACAAAGTTCCTTATACTGGGTCTCTGCAAGGTCTGCATTTTCAAGTTAAAGTGCCCTATTTTAGGGCAAATATTTTGCAATCTGATTGAAAACCCATGGAGCCTCCTTTAGTGCACTGCTTTCTGACTCCAGCATATATTACTCATGGAATGTCTTCTGATTTCTTCCTGTCAGGCCTCATAGTCTTTTGTATTTCACCATATACTTCAATAAAAATCACTTATTCTGCCTGTGCCCTATTCTAACTGGTTATCTTTTTTTTTTGGATAATTTATAGCCTCCAAACTGGCCTCTTCAGTTTTTCTTAGTAGACACAGGGTATTTGTGAGCATAAAACAGCAGTATCAAAATGATGTGAAAGTTTTAGATCAAGAAGAATTTCCAAAAGCTAATGGTTGATTTGCATTTTAAAGGATCAGTAGAATTTGGTCAGATAGAAAATGGGTGGAAAGTATTCCAAGAAAAAAAAGCATGGGAAAGACTCACATGTAATATGGCATAATAAGGTAACAGTGTCCAGGTGGGGTTTCAAGGACTGAGAAGATGATGACTCACTTGAGATTCTTGGAGAAGTATCATAAGCAATGCAGACATTTGGTCTAAATGTGAAATATAATATTTTGAAGTTTATTTTACCCTAGTTGGCATATTTCTTTCCATAATGTTGGGAAATAATAGAAAATGCCAATTTAAATAAGGTTGTAGTTATCTAGAAATGTAAGTTTCCTTACTTAGATTTACTTTCTATTCCTGCATACTACAATGTACAACCACTTCTTCTTCCCTTAATGAATTGTTGGTCCTTCAAGAAACAGATGAAATTTATATACCTGGGGGCGCTTGGGTGGCTCAGTGGGTTAAAGCCTCTGCCTTCGGCTCAGGTCATGATCCCAGGGTCCTGGGATCCAGCCCTGCATTGGGCTCTCTGCTCAGTGGGGAGCCTGCTTCCTCCTGTCTCTCTGCCTGCTTTTACTGCCTGCTTGTGATCTCCGTCTGTCAAATAAATAAATAAATAAAAATCTTTAAAAAAAAAAAAAGAAATTTATATACCTGAAGAACAAGCAACATTTGATTCATTATATACCAGGTTTTGAGAAGTGGATATTCACCTTGACTTTAGCACTTTCTTTACAGTAAGAGTCACTTCAGAGCATTAATTTAGGGTCATGGTGATAGAGATGGAGAAAAAGGGGTGGAGGGGAATCTTAACACTTCTTAGCAGAAAATATTCTCCTATGAGTGCCTGGGTAGCTCAGACCATTGAATGTCCAGTTCTTGGTTTTGGCTCAAGTTATGATCTTATGGGACATGAGGTCAAGCCCTGCACTGAGTTCATGCTCAGAAGGGAGTCTGATTCAGGATAGTCTCCCTCTGCTCCTTCTCTCTCTCTCTCTAATGGATAAACAAATCTTTAAAAAAAAGGAAAAGAAAATATCTTCCTAAATAATGTAAAATATCAAAAATGCATCAGAATCTCTGACTATTGCTGGAGTTCTATATGCATTTAAAATTTAAGTGTATAGATGTAAAAAATCTTTCTAAACTTGTGGTTCAAAATTATGGAGGACTTTACCTATCAAGAAACACCTGACTATGTCAATAAGTATTCTTAATCATCCAGGAGATGTTATTGGCATGTAGTGGATAGAAGATAGAGACGCTGATAAACACAGTGACATGTACAGAGCAGTCCCTCACAACAAACCTTATGCAGCCCTTATCTTCTTTATCCATTCATCCATTGAAGGGCATCTTGGTTCTTTCCACAGTTTGGTGACTGTGGCCTGCTGCTATGAACATTGGGGTACAGATGGCCCTTCTTTTCACAACATCTGTATCCTTGGGGTAAATAACAAGTAGTGCAACTGCAGGGTTATAGAGAAGCTCTATTTTTAATTTCTTAAGGAATCTCCACACAGTTTCTAAAGTGGCTGCACCAACTTGCATTTTCACCAACAGTGTAAGAGAGTTTCCCTTCCTCCACATCCTCTCCAACACATGTTGTTTACTGTCTTGTTAATTTTTGCCATTCTAACTTGTGTAAGGTGGTATCTCAATGTGGTTTTGGTTATACAATGGAGTATTATACATCAATCAGAAAGGATGAATACCTAACTTTTGTATGAACATGAATGGGACTGGAAGAGATTATGCTGAGTGAAATAAGTCAAGCAGAGAGAGTCAATTATCATATGGTTTCACTTACTTGTGGAGCATAAGGAATAACACAGAAGACATTGGGAGATGGAGAGGAGAAGTGAGTGGGGGAAGTCAGGGGTGGGAGGAGACAAACCATGAGAGACAGTGGACTCTGAGAAACAAACTGAGGGTTTTGAACAAGAAAGGGGTGGAGGGTTGGGTGAACCTGGCGGTAGGTATTATGGAGGGCACCTATTGCATGGAGCACTGGGTGTGGTGCATAAACAATGAATTTTGGAGCACGGAAAAGAAATAAAATAAAATAAAATAAAATAAAATAAAAAGCTTATGCAGCCCACAGTGTCAACAGTCGCATTTGAGAAGCTCTGTTCTCGACCAAGCCTCTCATTTTACAGAAAATTAATCCAAAGCTCAGAAAGAGAACATGCTTAGACCTCTGTCTCACATCTAGAAAGGAGCAGGATTCTTCCCACCTGCCTCCTGTGCATAATAGGTTATGCCATACATTCAAACTATTGGACCCAAACTGCCAGGAAGACATTGTTCTTCCATGAATCCAAGGACCTACGAACATGATCACTAATTTCCTTTTATGGAGATGCTAAATCTCATTGCTTTCCCTCTGTGGAAGAAAAAGAAATACCAAGAAAGTGGTCTAATTTCACGGGAAAGGAATAGCCAAGAGTTTTCTTAAACTAAGTTTCTTGCAGGAAACCAAAGAACTCTGAGAATACAGAGTTTTCTTCAGGGATATAAATAGAACTCATATGAGCCTTGAAGAATTTGAATCACCCACTCTTTGGCACCTAAAATTTCATTTGGCCGAACAGCATCTGTAGCATATTAAAAAGAAAAAAAAAACTACTCAGATTATATTACTCTTCTGCTTAAATCTCACCAATGGCTTCTCATTGCAATTTCAGTGAATCCCTGACTCCTTTGATCAGTGAGTACAAGACTGAGCTTCTCACCATTCTGACCTTATCTTTTACTTCTCTCCCCTTTGTCTCTAAGGACTTTGAAGTTATTCTTCTCTGTAAAGGTAATATTATTTCCCCCAGAGAATTCCTATTTAGGTTTTTCTCATCATTCATTCAGGCCTTGGAAAAAAGCACTTCAGAAAAGAAGATCATCCTATTTAAAGACAGTTACCCTTGTAATTACTTATAGTCACCTCTTTATTTTCCTCATTACACTAAGAAAATCTAGAATTCTTTAGGTGTTGTTTATTAATTGACTTTTCTTCCTCCTAGAATATAACTTCCAGGAAGGCGGGACTGTCTGTATCTGTCTTGTTCAGTGTTATATCCAGACAATCTTCAACAACATATGGCACTCAGTAAAACTCAACAAATTTGTTAAATGTATGAATGAATAAAGTCAATAACAACAGTGAGAAAAGGTGAATAGATTTTAGTGTGAGGCCTCATCAGGGAAAAAATGGGGAAAGGGGCACACAACAACTTATTTATTCCAGAAATAAGAATGATCAAATGAAAGGTTAGGAATGATTTTATCAGGAGTGACAACAATAAGGAATCAGTCCTGAAATAATAGTCTAAACCAAGTATGATTTAAATTTTAATTTTAAAAAACAATGAACATACAAATAGGAATAGGAGAGCTATTCTTTAAGGATATAAACTTGCAACTAGTAAAAAAATAAGTCCTGGAGATCTAATGCATAGTATAGTGAATCTAGACAATATCGTATTATCATCATCAAACTTGCTAAGAGACTACGTTTTAATTATACCCACCACAAAATACAAATGACAATGATGTAATATGACAGAGGTACTATCACTACAATGTCAGTCAGGTTACAATACATAAGTCTATCAAGTCATGTTGTCTGCCTAAAATTTAGACAATATAAAAATAAAAAGTGAAAATAATCTCTTCATTATTTTAAGATTTCCTATCCTTCTGTAACTTTTGTTGTGCCATCTTCCCATCTCCCAATGACTTGGGTTCCTCCTCTGTGTACTTCATAGATTAATACAAGCTCATATAATTGTAGTTAGGATTAAATGGAATTTTAAATACAAGGGTTTTATCACAAAGCCTAGAATCTAGAGTTTAATAATTATCATTACTGTCAGTAGGTGATGGGGTTTATTAATGGTTCATTGCTCTCTGCTTTAATTTAATTACTATCCGTAACAAAACCACACAAGAAAATAAATTTAAGAAACTCAGAAAGAACTGTGTGGATGTTTCAAGAACAGCAGCATAGGGAGAAATTAGGGACTGGTACATTCTTCCAAACAGAGCCCCAGTGGAATATAATACAGATGGAAGATCTCATGATGGCAGCAGGTAGGCAAGTCCCTGGGGCCTGTGGGAGGAAGAGGGAAGTATAGAACAATGAACCCCTGGAGGTTGTAGAGATTAAAAAAAAAAAAGGAGAGGAGGTAATGAATTTGAGAGACATTCCAGGGAAAACAATAACCAGAATTTGGAGCTAGGTCTATGTTTGAAACAGAAAAATGAAGATAGAAAAGAACAGGTAAAGTTAAAAATATTGCAAAAGTTTGAAATATAAAAGTTCCCTGCCTTACTAATTCTTTCTTGAACTTTCCAATTTTTCAATATATTTACATCTCCTGAGCACATGTGTTTTTGTGTTGTTGTTGTTTTGTTTTTCCCTGTCTCTCTTTTGTCTGCTTCATTTTCTTCTTCCTATTCCTTCTTTCTTCCCTCTGTCCCTTTCTATTTCTAGGTCTTTTTCATTCCTCATTTTTTTGACATTTTGAGTATGCTCTCAGATGGTTTCCATGGGGAATTACTAAAGTGAGAGCCACATTTCCTTTATAGCGGCAATTCTAACATAAGCTTCATGGCTCCTTGTGATTAAAATAATTAATCTTTGCTTCAAAACAGTCATGAGGCTATAAGTGGCTCCCACAATGTTGTAAACAACTTAAAGTAAAAGCATGTGGTATTTCCTTTCCATCGCCAGTGCTGAGTATCATGCCTGCCTGGCATATTTCCAGCATCTAATAAAAGAAAATGTTAAAACAAATAAGTAGTATTTATTTATTTTCAAAATAGCATCTAATAAAGGACCCAACACAAAATTTTGGAAAGAGAAACTATGGACATATGAAATGGAAGCAAATATATTCAATGGAATTCCTCTAAAGAATATCTTGAAAGGTACTTGCAAAAAAAGGTACAAACCCAGTGGTACCTAACTAAGGCCTCAAACCAATCCTAGGGGAAAAAATGAGAAGGAAATGGAGGGCAGCAGTGAGAATTGGTAGGAATTAGGGTGGAGAAAACAATTTTGTGATCTGTGTATGCAAGTATCCCCTTCTTTGATCCTCCCAATCTCTAGTAAAATGAGCTGATGAAATGCTCAGGTGGATCTTTTTTGGAAGCCAGGAAAGAACTAACAGATGGAGGGTCTAACTGACAATTGCATTATCTATTTGTGAAAGCAAACAATGAAATCACAACCAAACTCCTTGTAAATAAAAGATGCAAATCTAAACCAGAGTAAGATAATATTTTTCTAATCAATTAAAATTTAAAAATATTATTGTTGACTGATCTTTAGAGTATAGAAAGATGAACAGTCTCATATAATGGTACTAGAAATAAATATCGCTATTGTTTCAGAAATAAGTAGAGAAAATATACCTTGCTTTGAATATGTAAGTTCTTTGACCAGAAAAATATACTTTTGGAAACCTACTCTAAGTAATTGAAAATTAATTTTAAAAAATAGTCATTCCACTTAAAATGTTAAAAACTGAAGCTACCTAAACATTTAACTTTACAAATATAAATATCAGGTGCATCCATTAATTTTATATACCCATCATAAATGATGTAAGAGTATACTTACTGTGATGAACACTGAGTAATGCATAGAATTGTTGAATCACTCTATTATACACCTGAAACTAATATAATACTGGATTTTAACTGCACTGGAATTAAATTGTAAAATAACTTAAAAATGAAAAAAAATTAATGACAAAGAAAAGTGCATATTATTTAAAAGTACAAAAAAAGATAAGTTGTATATTGATTTTGAGCCTACATACATATACATAAAAAGGTGTACATATTTCTGTACTTTCTAAATTGTATACAATGAGCAAAAAAAGAAAACAAGGATATAAAACTTTAAGTAGATTCACCCCTAGCTGCCAACAGTTTATCCAGTTGTTAAATAATGAGTGATGGCTCTTGTTAGTGTAGAGCACAAATAATGCCTACATCTTGGTTTTCAATAGGGGTAACCATGCTCCTTGAAGAAATGACTGACTGAGGACCAGAGCAAAGAGTTAACAAGGTGAGCCTGGAGCATCTCATCATGCTGGAAATTAAGGAAGTTCTAAAAAAATTAAATAAACATAAACAAAAATGTAAATAAATTTATGGATATATGAAAAGAACATAAGAGTTAATGAAAGCTGACTCAATAGCCAAAGCTGGAACAATCTGAGAAACAAAATAAAGTAGTATTGGATTATAGCCCAAAGCATATAAAATTAATATCCATGAATTCATGCTGATATAAATAATTTATTATATAAGTAAATGAGAGAGATTAGATCAATCTCCCCTGCAGAAGAATTCCAAAAATTTACATAGATATTCAGCCCTCAAAAGGAACAACATATATCTCTAGACCTTAAGTGTGAACTATGCAGACTCCCTTCCAAAGAGTTCAGTATGGAAAGAGGGGGAAAATGATGTACTTTCTAGTGAAGAAACTTGATAAATGCTATCTCTGTAGGTGATTATGATCAAATATATTTACATTGAAAAATCCTGGTGAGAGCATATATCCTTGTATTATGGGATGAAAATGTCACCTTTCCTTTATGGTCTTCCCATCAAAAAACCATAACTCAAGTCTAATGAGGAGGAAAACACCAGACAGATTGCAATAGAGGAACATCCTAAAAAATATCTGACCAATACTATGAAAAACTATGAGGGTCATAAAAAATAAGGAATTTTCAAGAAACTATCACAACCAAGAGAAACATAAGAATATGTGACAAGTAAATGCAATTTGGTATCTTGGATGGATCCTGGAACAGAAAAAGTTCACTAGTTAAAAACTAAGGTAACTTAAATGAACTATGTACCTTAGATAACAATGTGTTAATTATAATATATCAATATTGGCTTATTACTTTTAATGACCATATTAATTAAGATGTTAATAATGGGAAAAACTATATGTTATTGCATTTCTATAACCAATAATGAGGCAGCAGAAGGAGATATCAGGAATCAATCCCATTTACAATTACATCAAAAATAATAAGATATCTGAGAATAAACTTAACCAAAGAGGTGAAAGACCTATACACTGAAAACTATAAAACACTGATGAAAGAAATTGAAGATGACACAAAGAAATGGAAAGATATTTCATACTGATGGACTGGAAGAACAAATATTATTAAAATGTCTATACTACCCAAAGCAATCTACACATTTAATTTAATCCCTATTAAAACACCAACAGCATTTTTCACAAAACTAGGACAAACAATCCTAAAGCTTGATTGGAACCACAAAAGATCAAAGCAATCTTGAAAAATAAAAGCAAAACTGGAAGCAACACAATTCTGAACTTCAAGTTATATTACAAAGCTATAGTAATCAAAATAGTATGTCCTGGCATAAAAATATATACATAGATCAATAGAACAGAAGAGAAAAACCAGAAATTAACACACAACTATATTGTCAATTAATCTCTGACAAAGCAGGAAAGACTATCCAATGGAAAATAAATGTTGTCTCTTCAATAAATGGTGTTGGGAAAACTTGACATTCACATTAAAAAGACAGACCCTGGGCCACTTTCTTACACCATGCAAAAAAATAAATTCAAAATGGATGAAAGGCCTAAATGTGAGACCTAAAACCATAAAATTCCTAGAGGAGAACAAAGGTAGTAACCTCTTTGACATCAGCTATAACAACTTCTTCCTAGATAGTTCTCTTGAGGAAAGGGAAACAAAAGCAAAAATAAACTACTGGGACTACATCAAAATAAAAAAAACTTCTGCACAGCAAAGGAAAAAAATCACCAAAACTAAAAGGCAACCTACAGAACGGGTGAAGATATTTGCAAATGACATATCTGATAAAGGGTTAGTATCCAAAATATGTAAAAGAACTTATAAAATTCAATACCCAAAAAAAGAAAAATCTAATTAAAAACGGGCCAAAGACATGAATAGACATTTTTCCAAAGAAGACATCCAGATGACCATCCGACGCATGAAAAGATGCCCAACATCACTGATCAACAAGGAAATACAAATCAAAGCTACAGAGAGATATCACCTCATACCTGTCAGAATGGCTAAAATCAACACAAGAAACAACACATGTTGGTGAGGATGTGGAAAAGAAGAATCCTCCTGCACTGTTCCAGCCACTCTGGAAAACAGTATGGAGATTCCTCAAAACATTAAAAAATATAACTACCCTACCATCAAGCAATTGCTCCACTAAGTGTTTATTCAAAGAATACAAAAA
The DNA here is from genome assembly GCA_003697995.1 of Taxidea taxus jeffersonii. Classification (NCBI taxonomy): domain Eukaryota; kingdom Metazoa; phylum Chordata; class Mammalia; order Carnivora; family Mustelidae; genus Taxidea; species Taxidea taxus. The sequence continues at coordinate 224,042 of ML103928.1, forward strand.
TATTAATTTGAAGGGATACATGCACACCCATGTTTATAGCAACATTATTAACAATAAACAAATTATAGAAACAGCTGAAGTTTTCACAGTTGAATGGATAAAGAAAAAGTGGTGTGTGTGTATGTGTGTGTGTGTGTGTATTAATCTTGCCATTTGCAATGATATGGATGGAGTTAGAGAGTATTATGCTAAGCAAAATAAGTCAGAGAAAGACAAATACCATATGATTTCACTCATATGTGGGATTTAAGAAACAAACAAATGAGCAAAGGAGAAAACAAAAGGGAGGCAAACGAAGAAGCAGACTCTCACCTACAGAGAACAAACTGGATGGCTACCAGAGGGAAGGTAGGTGGGATGATACGTTAAATAGGTATTGGGGACTAAGGAATGCATTTGTTGTAGTGAGCACTGGGTTTTGTATGGAAATGTGGAATTACTATACTGTACTACTGATACTATTATATCATATGCTAATTAATTGGAATTTAAATAAAAAGTTAACATAAAAATAATGGGGCAAACTGAGTAATGGCAGGGTGGGGGAGGTCTATGGGAACTCTCTGTACTATCTTTTCAATTTCTCCACAACATAAACTCTTCTTAAAAAACAAAACTTATCAAAAAAATAAGTGGTGATTTTATGTTGAAGTTCATTATCCTACTAAATTACCAGGTACAACACATCTCAAAAGAACTACCTTCCATGTATAATTTCTTAGGAAAATCCTAGGGAAAAAATTCTTTACCAAACAAAGTGTGGCAAATAAGAAAGAAGAAAAATAGTATCTAAGACACAAGAGAAAACAAAGCAATTCCTAAATTAATGGCATAAGAAAATCCTGAGAAATCTGAATAGCCAGTGTAGATAGCACTCAGTCCAAATTTAACAGGAAGACAGAATATCAGTAGGCATAGCTTCCAAAAAATTTTAATTTGTTATATGTATGCTTATACAGAGAAAAAATTTGCATTCAAACCAAAGACAGTTATATAGGAAATTTAAAAATGACAATCAAAATACAAGCAATTATTACCTACAAGGAAAAGTTGCATAAAAAATGAAATGTGTATATTACAAGAGTCATAATAATTTTAAGAAGTTCACTGCCTTCAGTGAGAACTTATGAAAATGTTACCTTGAAGTTATAACCGCATTTTCAATGTGGAAGAGGCAGACTGTGTGAAGGAACATAGGGGGATCTATGTACAGGCCTGTAAGGAAGCTAAATCGTTACCTTCCACAGAAATAAATCAAAAGTTCTATGTATTTTAGCTTTAATTTACTCTTATTTTCCTAAATTCATAATGTTTAAATCATTAATTTTTAAGCTTTTCTCCTTTTTAAATATGGACATTTAGTTTAAAATTTTTCTTCTTAGTCCTGTTTTAGCTATATCTCCAAGTTTTTTAAATTATATTTTAGAATTAGCATATAGAAAAAGGATGTTTTGTAGGTATCTAGGTCTATGAATTCTGACATACATATGGATTCACATAACGGCCACCATGATTAATATATAAACAATTCTATCACCCTAGGAATACTTCAACATGATATCCTCTATTGTTCCTATCCCCCAAACTCCCAACATCTGGCAACAACTGAACTGTTTTCCACAGCTGTGTTTTATCTCTTTAAAAAAAATGTCAAATAAATGGAGTCATGAATTTTGTAACATTATAAGGTTGGCTCTTTTCACTTACTATAAGCCTTTGAGATTCACCTAGTTAACTGCATGTAACAAGAGTTCATCCCCTTTTTGTTGCTGAGTAAAAAATGAAGACAGAGCTGCCATCAGCTAACTTTGGGAAAGCTAAGGATGGAGCAGATTTGGAGGAAGAGACCAGCTCTTCAGTTTTATGTACATTTAATTTTAGATATCTATGTGCGATCCAAGTGGAGATGTAGAGTAAGCAGTTGCAAATTTGAGGCCATATTTATCAAAAGAGAGAAGCATACTCTTCCCATACATATGCATGTATGTTTAGGATATATCAGGATGTATGTGCATATACTGTTTAAGGACTGAGCTCTGAAGCAACTGAAAGTTGAAAGGTCAATGAAAAAAAATTTAAAAAGGACTGATAAATAGTGATCAGAAAAGTAGGAGGGAAAATAAAAGACCAAAGTCAGTAGGAATATAAATCACTTGATTGTATCATAGAGGAAGTGATGTGTTAATACCTGCTTGCTAATCAAGAATTTTAAGAACAGGGGTGCCTGGGTGGCTCAGTGGGTTAAGCTTCTGCCTTTGGCTCAACTCATGATCTCAGGATCCTGGGATTGAGTCCCAAATCAGGCTCGCTGCACAGCAGGGAGTCTGCTTCCTCCTTCTCTCTCTGCCTGCCTCTCTGCCTGCTTGTGATCTCTGTCTGTTGAATAAATAAAGAAAAGTCTTAAAAAAAAAGAATTTTAAGAACAGAAAACAGAGCAGTGACTTCATCGATGAAAGCTATTGATAACTTACTAGTATTGGTGGAATGATGGGGACCAAAATCTTTATTTTAGAGAGAATAGAAGGGGTAAGGATTGGAAACAGCAAATAGAATTTTGCTACAAAGGGAAGTAACAAAATCTGGTTGTTACTGGTGGAGAAACCAAGATCAAAATAAGCTATTCTGTTTTTCTTCAGATTGGAGTGTTATTGCATGTTTTCATGCTGATAGAAATAATGCAATAGAGGGAAAAACTTGAGAGTATCAAATGAATAATAGTAGATTGTGTGTGTTATTCAGAAAATCAGATAAAGCTTAAACTAAAATTATTTGTCTGTGAGAACAGAAATCGGGAGAGAGGCAGAGTAGTGTGGGGCAAGTTACTGCTGTTTTTATTGCTTGGTAGAATAACAAGTATAAAAGTACAGGTTTAATCACAAATTTGAGTTGAAACTATATCTTGTTAACTCTGAATTGAAATGCTAGTGAAATGCAGCTTTCCTTCATGGTTATTTCCTACACAGCCTAATTAGTTTGGGTAGCCAAATCAACTGTTTCTCCCCAAGACTGGAACTGTAACCCTCCTTAACCTTTTGCATAGTTAGTATCATCCTTTGATTGAGATTTTTCCAGTCGTACCACAGAATTGTACCACTGCGAATTCAGGAGTGACAATATACAGTCAGTCTCAAAAATCCCTGAGGAAAGCACAAGTATTTACTTTTTCCAGAATGCTTCTAAATGGATAAAAACAAAAATAACCATATGATACTTGTACTACCTAAGTGCAGTTGTTGTCAAATTGAAAGCTCCCCCATGCTTTGTAGTGATGCCTGACAAGCCATCGTCTCTCTCTAGTTCTTAGGACTGCAGAGAAATCTAGAAGTTGTCGATAAGTCAGTTCCACCATAGTAAGTTACTGATCTATCCCACAGATACTGTAATTCATTCCTATTTGGTTTAGAAGTTTTAACTTGGAAGGACCCTTGGACAAGAATTTTTAGAATCAAAGGAGTTAAATAAATCTTCCAAGCTTATCCAGATTGTTAATAAATGAACAAGATAAAGAACTCGGATATCCTGACTCTTGGTTCAATCCTGGCTGGCTGGAAAACCAATAATCTTTTTTTTTTCTTTTCCTTCCGAGTCTTATTATCAGTATCCTCTTCATCATCTTGATCTGTCTACCTACTCTCTAACGTCATGCTCTACCACTTCTATACTGTTTACTGCTTTCTGACTAAAGAATCTCTCCCCAAAGGCCATTGAACTTTTCTGTCTCCTACCCAAAGAGTAAACCATCCCATTAAAAAATAACCACCATCTCTCACCTTAATCTTCCCAGTTTTGTCTTTCTCATATCCTTTATTAGCATCTGGCTCACCATATATGTTTATTCATTAATTCACATACTATCTCTCTTCCCCTACTAGAATACAAGCTCCTTGAAAAACAGAGTTTGCTTATTTGGTTTGCAGCTACATTCTCATACTTAGAAAAAATGACTGGCTCAGAAGAGTGACTCAATATTTGTTCAATGAAGGAATGAATTTTAATAATAAAACTGATAAGTTTGAACTCATATCTAGGTAGATAAAATCCTGTAACTGACAGAAACTCCATTTTCATTTTAAGTACTCATAGAATTTTTCTCCAAAATGAGCATACACTATGATATAAAAAGTCTTTAAAATTATAAAAAAAAGTATCAAATAATATATAACCACACAAAGTAAAGTATAAAAAGGTAACTCAAAGTCTCCTCTTATTTGGATACTTTAACATTCTTTTAACAAAATCATGGGGAAAACAGAAAATGTAATGGAAATCTAACTATATTTAATTGGGTGAGATGAAGCTAAAACCACATAGGAGGGAAATATTTATCCTTTAATGCTGTTATAGTAAGAAGAAATATTGATAAATGACAAATAAGCATCCAAAAAAAGAAACCAGGTAAAAGGAATATAGGAAAATAAGATCAGGACAGAAATATCGGTAAAAAATAGAAAAACAAAAACAAAAACAAAAACAAAAAACAGGCAAAGAGGAAATATCAACCAAATCCAAAAGTTGATGCTTTGAAAAGATGAATAAGTTAGTCAAAATTCTGGTGACATTGTCTAAGAAAAAAAAAGAGGCACCATACAAACACCCATATAAACACAAATGCATGCAGACACATACACACAAATATATCCTCATGCTACTATGCATAAAGGAAATTAACTGATTAACTGATATAACAAATATTTCAAAATATCACATCATACTGTAAGTGATTCTATCTCATTAAAATGAAAAATTTAGATAAAATGAAAATTTGTTAGAACAATATAATTTACAAAAGCTCACTGAAGAACAAGTAGAAGAACTGAATAGTCTTATAATCATTTAAGAGAATGAAGAACGGAAGAGAATCTATACATTTCTAATATACAAATGATCCCCATTTTATGCAAATTATTCCCAAGAAAAGTGAGTCAAAACAAACAGTATAATCTTGATATCAATATTTAACAAGGACAGTACAAGAAATGAGTTGCTCAATACCACTTATGGATAAAATTTTACTTATGCAAAATTTTCAAAGAACATCTAAGCAAAATATGGTAATTCTTAGCTACCTGTGCCTTCCACATGTGAAAGTCTGCCCTATTCCAGCCTTGCCCATGAGTAAGTGAAAAAGTCTGCCTAATTCTAAAGTTATAAATAAGCATAGTAACTTGCTCCCACAACCTATTCTTTTTAACTTATCTTTAATAACAAAAGTAGTATTTTGGCCTTCATCTTTACACCTTTAGTTATCAAAGTATAACTAATACCACCAGGGAAAGGAAGAAGGGTGCAATTTACAAGGTGTTACTAGTGGGTATTTAATAAGAGGCAAGAACTCACTTAAAAATTTCATGCTTGGGACGCCTGGGTGGCTCAGTTGATTAAACGGCTGCCTTCGGCTCAGGTCATGATCCCAGCATCCTGGGATCGAGTCCCACATCGGGCTCCTTGCTCAGCGGGGAGCCTGCTTCTCCCTCTGCCTCTGCCTGCCTCTCTGTCTGCCTGTGCTCTCTCTCTCTCTAACAAATAAATAAATAAAATCTTGAAAAAAAATTTCATGCTTGTTAACTTATTTAATTTTAGTGTCTCCATATGGTGCATTATTTGAAGCTGTGTAAACTGAGAAATGTCAGAAGTTAAGTAACTTACCTAAGATCATAGTGAGGTTAGAGTCAGGATTCCAATTCTGATGAAGTAAATTAATTGACTTTACAGATCAATCGCAAAAGAAAGGTATATTAACCAAATGCTGTTTAATTTATGGAAAATATTTTGTAGTTTGTAATACCCTCAACGCAATTCCAAAAACATCAAAACATTCAGCATAAGAGAACTCTAGAACTTTAGAAAAAAATAAAAAGCAAAACAAAACAAAAAAACATGAGACTTTATCTTTGTGGCAGGATAGAGATATTCTCATACACCTGAAGCAAAAGATAAAACTTATAAATTTTGGTACATTAAATTGAAAACTTATGCACAGCAAAAAAAGATCAGGAACAAGCAAAGATAACTCACAAAATGAAAGAAGATACTTATAACCCATATAACAGAGAATTAGCAACTGGAAAACACAATGAACTTCTTCAAATCAATAAAAATAAAAGTGACGCAAACCCAATAAAAACAACCCAAGAATGCAAGTGGAAAATTCGCAGTTGATGAAGTAAAAATGAATAGTAAGTATTAAAAGTCCAACATCACTGGTAAAAATTAAATGCAAATGATAACAGTAAGAATCTATCTCACATCCAGCTGATGGGAACATGAGGTGTTGATGAAAATGTAACAAGGACTCTTGTTATTAGGAGATAAAACCATAGAGTCATTCTGGTTAGCAATTTGTTTAAGGCAGGCACATCTTATAACCCTGAATTGTACTCTAATTGGTTACCCTGGAGACAGTACCCCACATGTTCAAGGAGACATGTAGAAGAATGTTTCTGAAATATTAATCATAATACCAAAAACAAATGGGAAAAACTCTGAAACACCTCTTGGAAAAAGAACAGAAAAACTAAATGGCGTTGATTGGTACAATGGAATACTTGACAATAAAAGTGAAGTAAAGTGAAACATGATATCTACATGTACCAACATGAATAATCTCCAAGTTAAAGTTGAATGACCCACAGAGACTTTTAAAAATACAAAATGAACCCATGTGTGTAAAATATGAACACAGTTAAAGGGAGATTTAAAATGGAGTTAAATGGACCTCAAGTTTTGGTAGCTTTCATTTGCATAGGCTTCTTTCCAGGGAGGATTATTTTTTTCCTGAGTATTAACACATGGTTAAAAATAAAATTTTTAGTTTTAGGATATGAAAGGGTAGGCAATAGAGAGAGAAATTATCAATGATGTACATACTTGATGAGTAAAATATTTACATTGATTTCTCTTAACAAAGGGAAGTAAGATGGTGAAGCAGTAAGTATGCATTACCTTCTGGAGACAAGTCAGTCAGTCCCTCAGCAGCAGCTGCTGCCCTCCAACAGAACTTAGGACCTCCACTAGCAAGGGTGCCTTCCTCCTGAATCCTTAGGTATCTGGTACAAAAATCTGTATCAGCATGATAACAAGGAAGCACATGTGTGAAGTAGTAAGTTTAATACACTCCAGCTATCAATAATAAAAATAAATTTAGTTCATCCATGCTAGAAGGATAACAATTTTCTAATTGCTCTATAAAAATGATTAAAAAAAAAAGTGGTGTCGTGGGAAGAGGTAATCAAGGACTAGGTGGTCACAGATGTAGGGAAACGTGTATTATAGAGGTAGATCAGGCAATTTATTTTAAAATATTATATTGCTTTTGTGGATTATGAAATACTTGCAAAATTTATCAATTCTATACATTTTTAAATATGACATGATTTTTTTCTCCTTCTACTCACTTTTGCATCTAACTTTGTTTTGTAATTATGTATTTGTTTCTCAAATAAGGGCCCCAGGGTACACATACAAAACAGTTATAATGCTTTTTATATACATGATGACATTACAGGAAAAATACACAACTCTAAAACATGGGTTATTGGTGGGGAGGAAAAAAAACCGAGAAGGAGGGGTTAACAGAATCTGTATTATTTTTCACTTTCAAAGACAGATTCGATGCACATATGGCTAAATGTTAGCATCTGTTTAATCTTGGTGGTGGGTACATAGGTGTCTGTATTATTTTTGTACTTTTTTATGTATTTGAAATTATACTTAATTATTTTTTTAATTCATGCATTCATGCTATTAATAGGAAGCAATTAATTCACATGAAAAATTTAAGGTACTGCTATAATTAATAGTTCACATGTTTGACAAAGTGATTTTGATCTTGGGTAATTTATTAAGGTAATAATAAAAAGAACACTTTACATGCATAAAATACTTACCAATTCTAATGGTTATGATTTTAAACATATGACCAGGCAATGTGCTAAGCTCTAAAGGCATTTCGTTATTGCTATATCTCCTTTCTTTGTAAATGTGTCATGCTTATATTTATATTACTGATGTTTTAAAGAAAAAAAATTCTTTAGAATGTGGATGGTTGAATTTACAATTCAATGAGCTGTACAACACATATATGCATGCATACATTCATTCATTCATTTAAATATCTACTGAGCCCTAACCATGTTCTTTTCTTTTTAAGATTTCATCTATTTATTTGACAGAGAGAGAGAGATCACAAGTAGGCAGAGAGAGAGGGGGAAGCTCTATCCCAATGAGAGGCTCTATCCCAAGACCCTGAGATAATGACCTGAGCTGAAGGCAGCGGCTTAATCCACTGGGCAACCCAGGTGCTCCCTAACCATGTTCTAATACTCCTGCTGGGCATAAAGATCTAGTCTGAAATTTTGCAGATCTCACAGTTGATTGAAGAAGACAATGAATAAACCAGCACATAAAAAAATATTGATTATACATTATGATAAATGTTCTGAAAGGAAGAGCCTGTTGCTACAGTAAGTTGAGCGAGAGGGTGGGGAAGCTACTTTAATACCTCTCTTTGGAGATGACACTTTTAGCACAGAGATAGAGACTGACAAAAAATCCTGTGTTCAATGAATTGATCAATAACGAAAATAATGATCCCAAAACCTTGAAGCTGAAAGGATTGGAGATGTAAATGCCATTGGCATAATCAAAGAGATCAATTATAGGAACCATTGTGAAAGATCAGGGGACATTACAAATTCAGTTATTAGCATATTATTTTGAGATGTTATTAGAAAATCACTCCTTGGAAACAATCTCAGTAGAGGAATGGTATAATCAGTCAATGGAAAACAGATGGAAAACAATGGAAACAATGGAAAACAGATACAAGTTAAAATAAGTTAATTGGATCTGTATATAAAAAAACAGAAAAAATTAGGAACATAATATTAATTGAAAAAAGCAAATTATGAAACACGATTTAGACATGAAACAATTTATACAAAGTACACTAATACAAAATAGTACTACATGTTATTATGAGTTTGTATATAATAGCAAAAGCATAAAATATGCATGGGATACATGTATATTTTATAGGACACTGGATATTTCTAATGACAGAAAAAGGAAGTGGAATTGGGGAGGTACTTAAATATATCTGTAATATTTCAATTAAAAAACAAGATTTGAAGTAAATATATCCAAATATCAGCATTTGATCAATCTTAGAGTGGATACCCCAGGTCTCTTACATTATTTTTCATTCTTTATGACCTTGAAATATTTCATAATTTTGAAGAGCAATAAATAAACAAAAAAATTTTAAAGATTTTTTATTTATTTTACAGAAAGAGAGACAGATCAACAGAGGGAACACAGCAGAGGGAATGGGAGAGGGAGAAGCAGGATTCCAGCGGAGCAGTGTTCTCGATGCAGGGCTGGATCCCAGGACTCCAAGATCATGCCCTGAGCCAAAGGCAGATGCCTAATGACTGAGCCACCCAGGAGCCCCCAAAATTTTTTTTGAAAAGCAATAAAGATTAGAGAAGTAGTAGAATGAATCTATATCTTACATTTCACTTTTGGTGGTCAGACAAGGGGGTAACTAAGTCAATGTCTCTGGTTTTAGCATGATTACATAATGTCAAGATTCAGTTGGAAATAATGGAAAGAAAGCTAGCAACAGTTGACCCTTGAACAACACAGGGGTTGGGGTGCTGTTCCCCTCCATGGCATGCAGTAAAAAATCCCCATATAACTCTTGACTCCCCAAATCTTGACTACTAGTAGCTTACTATTGACTAAAAGTATGGATACCATAATTAGTCTATTAACACATATTTTGTATGTATTCTTACAGTAAAGTAAGCTAGAGAGAAGAAAATATTACTAAGAAATTCATATGAGAAAATATATTTACAGGACTGCACTGTAAAAAAAATCCATGTAAAATTGAACCTGCACAATTCAAACTTGTGTTGTTCAAGGATTGACTGCATTTTAAACAGAATGACATTTAATAAAGAGAATCGAATACTTAAAAAAATCACTGGAAGGCTGAGAAGCTAGTCTTCTAGGAATGAGACCACAACAACACTACAAAACTAGCTCACCCTAAGAGCTGCTATGTTGACTATAACAAATGTGAACGTGGGGACTCCCCCACATCCACCCCCCAGGAATTACTAGTTTCACAAACATGCAGCCTTAGCTTCCCTCCAGGAGTCAGGAAGTCAATATTTAACTACTACACCCTGCCTCTTAATTCACACACCTGGTGAGGCATCATGAAATGCTTGGAGAGTCTCAATGAGGAGAGTAGGACAACCATGCTCCCTTCCTTCTGTGTTTGTCAATAGTGAGGATACTGAGAAGCTTAAATCTACATTTCCAACACCTGAGGAGCATTCACTGAAACTTCCAACACCTGATAGTTCACAATGGCTCCTGGAATTTAGCTGGAATCTCCAGCTAAAGTAACCACAAAAAATTCCAGAGCCTTCCTGACCAAACTTTTCTAGCAGTCATAGCAGCAAGTCATAAAAGTATGACTCTGCTTCCTCCCATGTTCCAACCTAATCAGATAAACTAAATGAAATCAAGAAACCTCACTGCAAAATGGTTTGAGAAAGGCAGATTTAAGCTTCTCAATCTCCACACTACTGACAAATATGGAAGAAGGCGGGAGACTGGCTGCCATAGACCCCTTAAGACCCTCTAAGTACTTTATTGTATTTCATAGAAAGACCAGGGAACTTTTGACATTTCTATTAAAGTCAGTCCTAAAGCCAGGTACAGTATAAATAGGGGATAATATCTGGAATGTTTAGAAAGAAGCATGTACTCCTTCCAAATTCAAATGTCAGCCTTAAGACCAGGTGGCTGTAGAATAGCGAAGAGCAGCTGATCAGCGTTGGTTAGTAGCCAGGCAAATGCAGGGTATCTGGGAAATCAAGAAACAGATTTTGTTTCCACACTCATTAGGAAATTCCATTTGGAGGCCTAGCAGCTGTTCATGGTGATAAGAAACCTCAAAATTGTTTTCTTTTAAAATCCATAATAAGCTGAATTTATACAATCTACCTAAAAGATTCTCACTTGTTAAGCTTGGGTGCTGAATTTTAATTGTCCAGAGGTCTTATTTTCTGGCTCATTTCCTTTGTCATTTCATTTTCACTTTTATCTCCTTATAACATTCCTGGGTGCAAGAGAACATTACTCTATACTTGTCATTAAATAATGTCAGTTAATCCTTCAAGTCATGAAGAAAAGAGCCAAATGAAACTCACCTCCCTCCAAATTCCTGCATAGACAGATAAGGAGAAGAGTATAGGCAATATTCATTTAGAAGCACTAATAAGATCAAGAAATTCTTCTCCCATGGAGAATATTAATAAGCAAATTATGTGCTACAAGATCCAGGAATCCTATGAAAGCACGGACTCTATCACCCTCCAGTGCTATACAGTAGCTAAAACACAACTCTGTGTGATATTAGTTGCAAAATGGCCCTAATTTTTCACCTGACCCTGTATCCATGCTGTTTTGCCACAAAACTTTATAGTGCCCTTCTACTCCAATTCTAACCTTACCCATGTGGCTTGCTTTGGTTAGCAGGAAGTCAGTAAATGTGACCAAAGTGAGTTTTGAAAGATGCCTTTTCAGTTTGTCTTGCCTACATTTGCACCTCTGCTATTGTTATAAGAACATGCCAGGGCTGGAACTACTAGAGGATAAAAGGTAATGGAGCAGTGCCAGCTCACTGCCATCATCCCAGTCAAGGCCATCCTAGATCAACCAGGAACCAGACAAGTCCCACAGACATCTATGTATGAGTCCAGATAATGGCAGCAGAGCTGCCTGGATATGGAAGCATGCATGACCGTGGGCCAAACTGGCTAAACCATGCAACCGCATGAGCTAGTTAATGTCTCTAATGAATTGTTTATTATGTAGCATTCATGTGGCAATTGATAATCAGTGCAATAACCAATGAGTATTAAATGAGGATTATACATAACATATAAGATATTTAAGAAATCAGATCCATAAGAAAATGTTCAAATTATTCAGTAGGTGAAATGTTTCTTTCTTGCATTTCAGAAAAGTTCTATTAGTGGCCCTCACCATGATCAGGAGATCTTTCCAAAGTTCTAACATTTGAGGAGAGCAGATATACATGCAATTCTTTTAAAAATTTTTTTATTTAAATTCAATTTAAATAACATATACTGCATAATGAGGTTCAGAAGTAGAATTTAATGATTTATCAGTTGCATACAACACCTACTGCTCATTATATCAAGTGCCCTCCTTAATGCCCATCACCCAATTACCCCACACCCCCATCAACCCCTCCTCAGCAACTCTCAGTTTCTTTCCTATAATTAAGAATCTCTTATGATTTTGCTTCCTTTCAGGTTTTGTCTTATTTTATTTTTCTGTTCCTTCCCCTATGTTCATCTGTTTGCTTCTTAAATTCCACATATGAGTAAAATCATATGGTATTTGTCTTTCTTTGACTGACTTATTTTGCTTAAATATCCTCTAGTTCCATCCACATCGTTATGTGAAATTGTTTTTCACACATGCTTTTTAACATGCTTTTTAATTGTTTTTAACACATGCTTTGACTTCCTACATCATTTTAGGCAACCATATATTTATCAAAATTCTTCCGAAAGTGGGGGTAATAAGAAAATGTTAGTGTGGGGAAAACCCAAGATACTGAGTTTTGAAGAGACAGAATAAAGTCCAGGCAAAATGGTTGGGTAGAGTTTATTTTCAGCCTTCTTTCATTTCACTTCTCTGAGTGTCATGCTCCTCCCTTCCTCACCACAGAAAATAATTTAATAGTATCCTAACAAAGGACACTCTCATTTTCTGTATTTGTCCTATTTTCTTGACTACCATCAAAACTTGTCTGTCTTGTGTCTTCGTGGCCATTCTTGGACTTTTAAACTTTGCCTGTGTATAGGATTTTTCATAAACAAGACTTCCAAGTATTGTGAAGCACTTTTTTTTTATGTTCAGTTAGCCAGCATATGGTATATCATAAGTTTTTGTTGTAGTGTTCAACAATTCCTTAAGAAATGACGACTTTACTAAAAAAACATGAAATTATAATAATGTAATGATAAAAAAATCAGTGTGAAAAGAGAATGATGGAAAAATAGTGAAATGGTATCAAAGTGTGCTGTGCCCAGAAAGATAAGACTTAGAGGCAAGTTTCATGCATAATAATTCAAAGTGGCAAGAAATTTGACAAAGTATACTAGTTGACTGAAGAAAAGAGAAATATCTTTTATAAGGTTAGCAATGATCCATACAATAAAAATACGCTGGTTGCTTAGAATAAATAAACTTTGTGAAAATGGCCTAGAACAAAAATCTTCCGTGTACATTAATTTGGGTGAGTGACCTCAAGTATATCCCTATGATAGAGATTACAGTAAGACAGTTTTTTAAAAAATTCCTACATGAATGCCACAGTAAAAGCAATGATGTAAGTGGTGAAAAATGTAGTGAAATTGTGCCACTTTCTGACTGTCAGATTGATCCAGAAACAAACTTGAGATTACCTAGAGAGATGAAGGAATCTCTTAACCTTCAGACATTCTGTTACAAATATAGCTTCTCACATTCTAACTCCTGGCTCATAGACATTTTAAGGTTGTATTTTCAGATGCTGAAATAAGTTGAAGTGGTAGGAAAAGGTGATGGCACTTGCCTTACTGAAGAAGTAGCACTATCTACTTCTTGTTTCTCAGTTTGCAGAAAAATGCATTGGTTTTTGAAGATTTTTGATTTTTTAAGATTTTTTAAGATTTTGTTTTTTAGTAATCTCTACACCCAATGTGTGGTTTGAATTTACAACCCTGAGATCAAGAGTCACATGTTCTTCTGACTGAGCCAGCCAGGTGTCCTGGTAAAATAATTTTATAAATGAATAAAATTAGATGAAATGAGAGAGAGAGACAAACCATAAGAGACTCTTTACTCTAAGAAACAAATTCAGGGTTGCTGGAGGGATGAGAGGTAAGGGAAGGGGTAACTGGGTGACAGGCATTAAGGAGGGCAAGTGATATGATGAGCCCTGGATGTTAGATGCAACCGATGAATCACTAAACTCTACCTCTGAAATTAATGACATACTATATGTTAATTATTGAATTTAAATAAAGTAAAATTTAAAAAAAGAAAAAAGTGAATTAATACAATACAAACATGTTGGTGACATTTAACAGTCTGATTCTGTTTATGATTCAATTTTGTAGTTTGCTTGGTTTGATTGTCAATAGAGTGTTATGTGTACTCCCCAAAAGATCTGGGTTCTAAACTAGCTCTTCCAATTGTGACTTGTGGGGTAATAGTCCATTTGCTTATCAAGTTTGTTATCATCAGTGACACCACCACACCACCACAGCCAACATCACAATCATCCTTGCCTTGAACTGCATTGCAGAAGGGAGACAACCCCTTAGAAAGGTGTGTGATAGGTTTATGATTGTGTTCAGAAACTCACCTTTTTTTTTAAAGACTTTATTACCCTTTCATATAACTTTGAGCACTCACCCTGACCATCTTACAATAAAGAAAATAGATAGCAATTATCAGGCCACTATTCCAAAATCAAGCCAGATTAAAAACAAAACAAAACAAAACAAAATCTACCTCGGGGAAAATAGAATTGAATTGTAGATTGTTAAGCATCAATGGGCAAGATGAATGGGGAAAATATATTAGCAGCTAATGTCACCTTAATAACATTTTACCTATATATTTTGTGTTTTGTGTTATCTTGAAAGTAAGATTTTTATTCTCTGGAGTAAAAACTTCTTTTTCTAACTACTCTTTTCTAAAAGTGTTTGATCACCCATCACCCTTTATTTATTTAAACATCTCTCAAGTGCCAAATCTATGTCAAGCAGGCACTAGGGATAAGAAAGGAAGGTAGATCTTGCCCTCAAGGAATTCTGATGGGGGGCGGGTGCTGGGGACATGTGCTAGAGAACTGCACAGCTGGCCCTAAGAGAAAGCACACACTATAATAAAAGCACACTTGAAGTGTTATTAACAAAAAGAGCAAAGAGAACAATTTATTATGGAGACATGTTAAGAGGAGAAGTCAAAGAATTTTTAGGACTCTGCACAATTTCTTCTAAAGTAACGTATAGATTCAATATCCATAATTAAATGGCTGCCTTTCTATATATTTGTAACTGATACATTCATGAGCCTATTTTCCAACAATTAGATTTTTTTTTGTTTCCCAGGGATGATAAAATATAATAAAATTATAGAATTTTAAAGATAGGAATGACCCTAAAAGACCTTTAGCCCAATACTGCAGTTGTTTTAAAACAAAACAAAGCAAAACTGTTCTCAGATAGTTGAAGATATGTCCAGTTGTGTCCAATCTGGGACACATATTTGGTTGGGAGGAGAAGCAAGGCTACACCTCATGTCTCCTACCTTAATCCCAGGTCAAGATTTGGTCTGTAGAAATAGCTCCCTTTTTTTTTTAAACTCTTAAATCTGCATTTCATTCAGTGCATAGTAAAGCTAACCTAACCATCAGAGGTTGTTTACAAGAGATGCTTGTAAAAGAATGACTAGACTTCTTTTGGCCAGAACAGGATAGAATCCAGTGCAGCACCATACCACTTTATTTTAAAAAAATGTGTGGTTATTCTGAAACTGTTAATATAGCTTCACAAATTCATACCTTGTGCCTCCAGGGTAATTTATGCACTACCAAATCTCGTGCAAATCTCATTTCACAAGCCATGCTTGAGGAATACTGAAATTGGTGCTATTCACACAGCAGTATTAGCAAACATATTTGCCCTCTGCTGAATATAACTTTGTGATTTTTATGATCTACTAGTGTGGTTTTGCTTATTACTAACAAGAAAGTTTTATTTAAATATTTTCTTATGGCCCCCAGATCTACAGAAACCACAGAACAAATTTATCTTCTTTTCCATTAATTTATTCTCTACCTTGCTGTTATACTGTCAGTTCTATTACTCTAGGTTTTGTTAACCATCCCAAGATGCCCATTAGGCTTAGGTTAAAAAAGAGACGAAAAGGAACTGACAGAGGCCATGAAAACAGAATTTCTTTTGTTTACGAGTATCTATTTAATAAAGAAAAGAGCTTTTAAATTTATTAGACATGCCTGATAAAAGGATTACCCTGTGAACTATATACTTAGGCTACATTATAATAGGCCTTCCTGGGTAAGCTACTCAACTGATTTCTTAGCTTTAGTAAATAAGTATGATCCTACACACAAAGATTCACAAGCAAATTGTTAATGTTCACAAATAATACATAAACTTTGCTTCATTAGTTAAATGTCTGCACACTTAACATAAGCTTGAGAGTCAATCACCTCTCTATATCTTTTGATGAAAAAGAGTTACTTTCTCTATTGCTATATTGAAAGTATTGCCAGACTCAATGTTCTGTTTTCACACTTTGACATAAGAAATTTCACTTATTATTAAGGAAACCATATTATACATGATCATTGCTTGAAGGTCACCAAGAAATTGTACCTATTATTTCTAAAAATCTTAAGTCAAAGTTAATTTTAACTGCTTCCCCCTCTCTCTCTGCCTGCCTCTCTACCTACTTGTGATCTCTCTCTCTCTCTGTCAAAATATAAGTAAAATTTTTTAAAAAAAGAACATTGATATAAATAATAAGTGTAAATACCCTATGTGATTTGAGAAAACTCACTATTTTGTACATCGATCTGATAGTATTGCTGGAATTCTAGAGAGACTTTAAAGCTATTATTCTAGATGGAATCTGTTTCAATTAAGAACTATAAGTTTTTGAGTACATCATTCTATCACAATGACTCGTTATTTAACATTTCTGCTTGTATAATAATTGTTACTTACAGATGTTTATATTTCAGCGTTCTCATATCAACAATATAATCTTTTTCATGAAGTATTCAAAGAGCTTTATGAATATTTCACTACATATTCTTATCTCAAATTGCTATAATGAGAAACTCTTTTGGAACATTTTGGTTGAAAACATAAGTTCCACCCAAGAATGTCTAGTTTCTGTCAAAAGGAAATTTGAAGGCATATACTACTGAAAATCCAGAATAGGTTTGACTTAAGCAGTGTCATATTCAGGGAACACAGTATGTCATCAGGTTTCTGTCTTCATCCCTGGGTGATCTTCAGTCATAGGAATGTTTTTTTCCTTTGTTGTCAAGTATGATCCCTGCAAGCACTAGGGTTACTAATATTTCCAGAGAAAAGAGCCCTGTTTTTCTCTTAAGTCCAATTAAACAGCCCCAGGGATCACTTTTACTGCCTCACCTGGGTCACAGGCCCATTTTTGAATCATTAACTGTGGCCAGGTTGTGGACTACTTTGCTGGACCGGGCTTGGGCCATGTACCTTGCACGGAGGCCAGAAGGAGGAGTTGGGACTTATTATCAAAGCTACACTAACTGAGTAGGGGTAAAGATGTGATTTCTTAAAGCAAAGTAGCACAGGAGCATATTACCTCAGACTTATATAGCCACAAATGACATTTATAGTTTCAACTTTATCTCTGCTTTTGGAGATTTTAAAAAAGAAAATGTGATATCTCCAAGACATTCAATAAACCCATCGACACACCTAACAAGAACCATATTATGACATTTACAGCATTGTTGAAAATCTGTACTCCTTACCAGATTCTCTGAATCCTGCCAAATGACAAATGCCTGAATTTCAGAGGTAGTATTTTCTATCTACCATCTATAGAAAGCTAAGATGAGTATAGCAGGAAATCTTGCATGAACTTTGTAACTCAGAGAGTCGATCATAGCTATACTTTCAGGAACTGAAGACTTCGATTAGGAAATGAAGGCACATATAGCAGAAGACTGACTGTGGATATTCAACTTTTGAATAATGATTATTCATTTTACAGTCAACCTAAAGGGCATTCCACCACTCAATACCATAATGATTTCAATATATTTCTTTTCTCTCTCAAAGCAATAGCCAGAATAGTGAATAGGATCTCAGGTAGCCTCAGTTAACCAAAGAACACACAATTCTTGCAGAGAAAGAAACAAGAAAAGGATGCTCATCTATTTAACAGTTACATACTGGTGCCTATTATGTGTTGTATTCTGGGAATAAATCAATTAAACAAACAAAAAACCCTGTCCTTATGGAATTTGTATTCTAATGCATCAAGACATATTGAGCCTGTTGTTAATCTTCCTTCTCTCTTTTGAAGTGGGAGTTTGGTCTAAGTTTTTCTCTGACATTGCACATTAGGCATCTTGGATTGTTAAATTTATTAGCACTGATAGAAGTACTGTTTGAGGTACGATCTGGGTATGATCCAGAGTAACTTGAGGAGGCCTTGACTTAAGCTATGATATTGATATCATACGGCAAGCCTAAACCTGGAGAACAGTAACCCCATGCTTTCCCACTCTCACCCTCCTGTTTGTCAGGCTTAGTATATTTTTATAAATAACAGTTCTGTAAAAATCATAAGTGTTTAATTTTTTTCCTGATTGTAGAGTAAGAAGAGATTTTGTGGTTATATGTGGAATATTTAAAATACATCAGTGGTGACATTTGATAATCCATGTACAGAAAGAAAAGCAAGAAAGAATGTGTGTTGAGGATTGGTTGAAAGTAGATGTGGAAGTGTGCTATCCAGCCCAACAGAAAATTGTAATGCCTTTCTCACCCCCAACAACATGATTCCTACAAGAATCATGTTCTTATGTGACCCCAACTCTGGCCACAGACTATTGGTTCAGACTTATGTTTGCATGATCCAAACTAGAAAAATGGGTAAAACTCCCAGTGTTTGTAATTTTTGATGAAAATAATATTTTTCCCCTATGGCTAAAGACACCATATTTAGAACTATTGGTTTCACGTTCTGAAACACAAAAAAGAGAAGCAGGCTGAGAGATAAAGCCACCACAAAGAGAAACAATAATGAGAGGAAGCAAGCTCTAATGGCAGGTATCCCCCAATTGCAAGTACTTCAGATAAATTTCTCTTATTACTGCAGATGCTTCAAGTTGGTCTTCCATCACTGACAAATACAATGTGCCCAACTAATGCACAGTTAAGTGTCATTAATGCCCTTAGACTTTGTCCTTATAGATTTTTAGTTTCTTTTCTCTCTGTTTCACCTCTTGCTCTTTTTTAGCTCCTTCCTGTTTAGATGGGAAGTCAATTAACCAATTCTGCCAAAATTGTATCTAAACTGGAGTTCCTAATTGCAGCTAAACTAAGGTTTCTAATTGCATTGAAATTACACTTAAATGCACTTTGTGATAGTATAGATAGTTCTTTTCTAATCAAAATGCCTGAACATTGCTGAATAGATCTTATGACAGCTATTTTGATAGCTTGATAGCTTGAGATCTTTTTGCTTTCTTCTACAGAGCACATTTCACATCTATGCAGTGTGATCAATTGTCTTGGTTTGCTTGAGACCAAGGGGCAGGGTTTTCAGCACTAAAACAAACAAACAAAAAAAATCCTAAGCAACCTAAAACAAGTTTCTCACACTGGTCTAGAAATACTCACACTCTCATGAAAATGAGAGGCACCACCATATGTATCACCAGATCTTCTGGGTGAAAATTTTGACTCTGCTATTTACTGTCACTTTTCTCAAATTACCTAACCTGTTTGTAGGTTAGTTTTCTCCACCTATAAAATGCAAGTGATCGGGGCACCTGGGTTGCTCCTTGGCTTAAAGCCTCTGCCTTCGGCTCACAATCGACCTGCATCGGGCTCTCTGCTCAGCGGGGAGCCTGCTTCCTCCTCTCTCTCTGCTTGCCTCTCTGCCTATTTGTGATCTCTATCTGTCAAATAAATAAATAAAATCTTTAAAAAAATGCACGTAATAATGATGCCTATTTCTTAAATACAATTTGAGCATTAAATTAGTCAATCTATGTAGACTGATTATAATGCAAGGGCTCAATTTTACCTGCTATTGTTATTATTTTCTAGTTGCTATG
The DNA here is from genome assembly GCA_003697995.1 of Taxidea taxus jeffersonii. NCBI lineage: Eukaryota > Metazoa > Chordata > Mammalia > Carnivora > Mustelidae > Taxidea > Taxidea taxus. The sequence continues at coordinate 244,014 of ML103928.1, forward strand.
GCTAAATCAATGACATGCTATTTAAAGGAAGTTTCAGGGCTGGACTTCCCGCAAGTCTTGAGTAAAACGTGTGTCCTAAAGTACTTTAAGTCTTTACTACCATCCAAATTTTAGCTCTTTTATTAATTTTGCACAATGTGAGAAGAGGGTTTTTCCCCCTCGTTTCTCTTTCCCTAATCTGCACTGTATCATTAGAGACTGTATTTAATTTAAAAATGAAGCACTTCTTTTGCCTCCGATGAAGTTCCCTACTTTGTCCTTTCCTATGACCATGCAAAAAGACAATGAGAGAAAGGAACAAGAAGAGAAGGAAAAAGCAATCAAATAGTCACAAAATGTCATAATAGTCATATTCTAATTGGAAAAGAATTTGGTATTCGCTCTGAATCAAAATCCAAGTGAATTTACACTGAATCTATATGTAATGACTTTCTTTTTATTTATCCTTTTCCTTAAAAAACCCTTTTAGGATATCAGAGGGGGAGACAAACCATGAGAGACTGTGGATTCTGAAAAACAAACTGAGGGTTTTGGAGGTGAAGGAGTGGAGGGGTTGGGTGAACCTGGTGGTGGGTATTAAGGAGGACACGTATTGCATGGAACACTGGGTGTGGTGCATAAACAATGAATTTTGGAACACTGAAAAAATGAAATAAAATTTAAAAAGTTTAATTTTTAAAAAAAGAACCCTTTTAGAAGACCATTTCATACAACACAGCAGTTTTAAAATATTTAAAAGCACATGATGGTGTCTTTTTAAGTGCAATAAAATTTGATTTCACAAACATAAAAATAAAAACAATAGTGGCTTTTACTTTTTACTGGGGGACTTGGTGAGTCCAAAGACTGGATTAAAAATATGTTGGATCTCTTGTTTGCCCTTCTAGGACTTTATTACTTAAGTACTATTCTTACCTCTCTATTCAAAAGATAGAACCATGCAGATAATAGTTTATTTCTCAAGTAATATAACTAGAGTTTGAATATGAATCTTGTGTTATTTTGGTCAGGCAAATTTGTAATTTTCTTAGTCTATTACTTACAAAATATTTGTCAAGTTCCAGTTCTAACATTCTCTCAGGGTTGCCATAATTAAGTTACTTTTGGACTACAGGAGATGGCCCCTTATTCGTATATCCAGTGTCACCTAGATTTGGGTAACAGTTCTTTCTGTCAGAGGAGGGGGGTGTCTGAGAAGCTGTTTATCTGTCAGATATGCTCTGCTTATCTGTCTTACCACTGATTCTATTCTGAAATGTTATCGTGATTTCAGTAACTGACCCAATTTCCTGTGACTTCAAACCTAAGTCCTCACTAGCCACTCTGCTTTGTCTTTGACAAGGTCTATGCCTCTCCCCACCCTGCCTGACTCTTTCAGGTACAAGATCAGCAAACAAAGGCCAGCGGGTCAGATCTGGCTTACCACCTGTCTTTTTAAATAAAGTTGTACTGACAGAACAATGTCATTCATTTATATTCTATATTGATAGAGGTGGGTAGATGCAAAAGACACTATATGGACTATAAAGCTTAATTATTTACCATCTAAATATAAGAAGTTTTCCAGCTCTTGGTCAACTAAACTATTGACCCCAAACCAGTTGGATTCCTCTGGTGCAGTTTTCCATTCACCAGGCTGATACTTACTGGGGGGTTTGCCTATTAGTTGGGAAGCCTTTGTGCTGGCACTGTTCCTCAAGTCTCATAATTCCTTCCGTAATTATCTCCTTGGTTTGTCTATATTCAATGTCATGGTCATTGCATCTGGACTATTGTAAAGCCTCATGTATACTATGTTTCGATGAAACTACTCTGTGTTATCCCTCACTAGTCTACTTGTTCTAATCAGCTCAACAGGAAGGTAAAATAAAATGTGTTGGCAACCTACAAATGGGACAATGACGTCACATATAGGTTGACTTAGGGAAATGGAGTCATGAATTCTTTTTTTTCTCCCAACAACAAATGCCATTTCCAACATATTTTCATGGTGCTTTTATTTCCTTGTTTGGAAATGGTATTTAGGAAGGGAAAACATAGAAAAATTTCTTTATTTTTGACATGTTGTGACCTTTATTTTTTAAAGAGTAATAAGAGCACAATTCTGAATAAGACTCCAATACACACATCTTTCCACAGGGGGCTAGGAGTTCATCAAGCAGGAAAGCGATTAGAGCATAATCACTTTTATATCATATTAAAGCATTTAAAAAGTCATAGCCACAGCTGTAGAACTCCCACTGAAAAGGAACTAAAATTAAAAATTCTCGGGTCCATAACTGTGACTCCCTGTTGGTGGGCTGCACTGCAGATCCCCTGCCAACCCACTGAAGTTTGCATGACTGTTCTTTGAGGCAAGAAATCTCCCCTTATTTCTTAATCCTAATTGGGCTAGTTAGAACAAGGCAGGCTGCTGCTGAGTAAGACAACTCCCTGGGGACTTGGAACTAAGCAATGAACTATGCAACTGAGGTCTGGTGCTTATGGCCAGGATATCTCAGGGTTGTGGCTGTTTCTAGAATAAGAAGCAGAAGGCCTGCAAATTCTTGGATAAAGACTCTGCTTTAGTGACTTATAAATAATACCTTCACTGGCACAGATTATAGGAAGAACAATGTTCCCACTTGAACTTATGGAGCTCTCTAGTCACTATAAATTGGGAAAACAGGGGACGTAGTTGCTTTATAATAAAGAATTTGTATTCCATGGTCATTGTTGCCACAGAGAGCATGAACCACATTTTATTTCTGATGTGATGCAGAGCTCTCCTTGAGAAATTTGAAGCTAAGAGCAGCACCTGTTGTACATAGGTGATTTTCCCCTTCTGGTAGATTCAAATTGCTGGCTTGATCTTCTGATTACTGAAAGCTGTTTCTCATCCATCTGTCATAACATATAACAAGATATTTAAAAGAATGTCTGACAACCAATATGAAAAGCTATTTAGTTCCTAGTCTAGCTTTTCCAAATGGTAGTACATTGATCAGCCAGGCAGTTTAATGAATCTGCCATTCTGCATCAGCGGTTCTTCTCTAAATTAAGTCATATTCCATATAAAAGCCTTATTGTTATTCAGGGCACTTCCCAGCCACAGCTGTAAGATTCGATTAAATCAATATGTTCCTATGAAGAACAGCTTGTTGGGGGAAGGCAATGTGAAAACGCACAGGGCAGCAACAGAAGAATGCAAGATTTTGGGATTTTGCCTTACTGATAAAGTTTGGTGTATTATCATATTCTTGTAATGTCTCTTTTCAAAGTCTTTTCCTTTGGAGTCTAAAGTTTTATTGCCCTCAAATGATGTAGTTAAGACTTCTTTTAAAGTGAGAAGATGAGTTTCAGGAGACTGTTTTAGCTGAGAGCAGCATGTTACACACATAAGGCCTGGCATAGTCAGTAAACTAAGCAAGTTACCCTCATTTATCCAATGACATTAATATAGAACAGAGTTACACCATCTCTGTTCTTGTCTCTGCATTTAAATTATGGATTCTGTCATTTTAATCCTGTCAAAGTGTGTAGGTAAATTAGGAAGTGGTATAGAGATTGTCTGTAAAAAAGATCAACCTCTATTCAATTCCAGGCTCTCCTGTTCCTTGGATATGAATTAAGCTAATTGTGAAACTCCTCTGTAAAATGAGTCACTACTTTCTCATTCATTTCACAATGCTGTTATGTCTCTTATTCATATTTGTATCTTTAGGAGCTAGACCAGTGCCTGGCACATTGTGGGCAGTCAACATTTTTGAGGATGAATTAAGGTTCTAAAAAACCCTATAAAGCTTCATGTGCTAGTATTATTATTATTATGTATTTAAAACCACTGAATGTGATTGTTTGGATTATTAGCCCATGTCCTTCAGCCTGCCCTTTTTCCTCACCCTTTGTCATGTGACTCTGCAGTTCTTCCCACCACTGAAAGACTATATCTCCTTATCTCCTTGATTTCTGGCTTGGACATGGAACAGGTGTTGACAAATGGAAAATGGGTAAAAATGGCAGTTAATTAATGGTTCTAATTAAGCCTGCACCATTAGAGGCATTGCATGTTTCAGCTTGCTCTTTTGCCCTTTGCCATTACCATGAAAACATGACTTGGGGAGCATGGGTGGCTCAGTCATGAAGTGTCTGTCTTTGGCTCAGGTCCTGATCCCAGAGTACTGAGATCGAGCCCCTAATGGGGCTCCCCACTCAGTGGGGAGCCTGATTCTCCCTCCTCCTCTGCCCCTGCTATATTCCCTCTCTCACTGTGTCTCTCTGTCAAATAAATAAATAATATCTTTAAAAAAGAAAGAAAAGAAAATAAAACATACTTAACTAACCCATTGATACAAGATGGATGGGTGCTATGTGAAATATTTCTAAACTAAAACTGCAGGTGAAAGCCTCTCAGTCAAGCCCAGACTGGAGTAGCTGAGCCCTTATTAAACCGCAAAATCATGGGCAAAGTAAATGTTTATTGTCGTATGACCCAGAAGTTTTGTAGTTATTTGTTAAGGCAGCAATATTTAACTAATACACTGTGTAATTTAAATACTTATGATTGTGCATTGTATTGTAACACACTTGTAGGGAAGGAAAAGTGAAAAGGACAAACATGGCATAGATTTAGCCTGACTCTCAAAATGCTTAAAGGTTATTGTAGATACAGAAAATACCTTTGACTACGATAATACAACACCAGATAAAATATGAAAAAATACACTACAAAATTAAATTTGGAAAAGTAGTGGTAATGTGGAGGTCAGGGAAGATTTGTTCATTTTTTTCAGCAAATGTTTGTATTATGTTTGTTACATGCTGGGTACTGGAGAAAGAGTGGTTTGCAAAACAAATTCAATACCTTAAAAAAAGATTTTATTTATTTGAGAGAAATAGAGCATGAGTGGGGGGAGGGACAGAGGGAGAGGAAGAAGCAGGCTCCCCACTGAGCAAGAACCCTGTGATCATGACCTGAGCTGAAGGCAGATGCTTGACCGTATGAGCCACCCAGGTGCCCCTCAATAACTATTTTTATAGAGTTTATCATCTAGTAAATGAAAAGAACAGAAAATATTTGAGCCTGGATAAAGAGAATAAACATTTTTCCCCTTTGGCAAAGATGGAGGAATGATTACTCAAGCAAAATAGTCAACTTGTGTCCAGGACTACAAAATGGATGGAATGATCTGAGAAAGGAGGAAGTAGGTGTCTTTTCTGGAAGACACAGTAGAAGATTTGGGATCTCAAAATTTATTAATCAAATGTCAATTTTTCTTTGTATCATTGACATCTCCCCCAAGATGCTCACCAAATCTGGTAGATCTTTAAATGTTTCTTTCTTCTAAATTTATTATCCTAATTCTATACAATCTTCCATTTGTATTTTATTTTGTAAGTGTTAACCTTGTTTTCTTCACTAGGTTTTACACTTCATCTATTAATTGATTTATGCATTCACTATAATGATATATTTTTTGGCACTCACTATATGCCAGACACTGATGGTATAAAAATAAAATTCCTGATCTCAAAGACCTTATATAAATTGCTGTAAGAGGCTCACATCTAACCATAAAACAAAAACCCATAATTGATACACAAAATATAAACAGAAAGGAATATAAGCATGCTACTAAAGGAAGTCATCAAACCACAAAGGAAGAGAGCAAGAAAAGAAGAAGAAAACAGAAAGTAACTATTAAAACAGCCAGAAAAATTTAACAAAATGGCAATAAGTGCATACCTATCAATAATAACTTTAAATGCACATTCTTCAGTGAAAAGACACTGAGTGACTAGTGAATTAAAAAAATAAGACCCATATATATGCTGTCTATAAGACACACACTTTAGATGTTAAAAGCACATGCAGACTGAGAGTGAAGGGATAAAAAAAAGATATTGAATGCAAATAAAAAAACAAAAGAAAGCTGGAGTAGCTATACTTAGACAAAAATAGACTTCAAAGAAAAGACTGTAAGGAGAAAAAAGAAAGGCATACAGTAATAATGAAAAGATAATCCAACAAGAAGACATAATATTTATAGATATTTATGCACCCACCATAGGAGCACCTAAATATATAAAGCAAATATTAACAGACTTAAGGGACAAATAGATAGCAATACAATAATAGTAGGGGACTTCAACATACCATTTATGTCAATGGTTAAATATCTAGACAGATAATAATTAAGGAAACATTGCCCTTAAATGACAGATAGAACTTAACAGGTATTTATGAAACATTCCATCCAAAACAACAGAATACATTTTTCTCACAAACACATGGAACATTTTCCATGAAAGATCGTAAGTCAGACCTCCAAATAAATCTTAATAGATTTAAGAAGACTTAAATCATATCAAGCATCTTTTCACCACAAAGGTATGAAACTAGAAATTAATTACATGAAGAAAACTGAAAAATTCTCAGCTATGCAAACACTAAACAATAAGCTACTGAACAATTGGTCAAATAAATCAAAATATAAATAAAAAAAATTCTTGAGACAAATGAAAATGCAAATGTAATTTACTAAAAATTATGGGATGCAACAAAAGCAGTTCTAAGAGGGAATTTCATCGTGATAAATGCCTGTCTTAAGAAATAAGATATATCTCAAATAAACCATCTAAGTTTATATCTCAAAGAACTAGAAAACAAATGAAGATCAAAGTTAGTAGAAGGAAGGAAATAAAAAGATTAGAACAGAAATAAAGGAAATAGAATTTAAAAAGACAATAGAGAAAAATCAATAAAACTAAGAGCTGATTCTGTGATAAGATAAAATAAAATTGACAAACATTTAACTAGGCTCACCAAGAAAAAAAGAGGACTCAAATAAATAAAATTAGAATTGAAAGGGAACATGTTATAATTGATAACACAAAAATACAAAGGATAAGAGACTAAGAACAATTATATGCCAACATATTGGGCAACTTAGAAGACATAGATAAATTCCTAGAAACATACCACCTACCAAACAAGACTGAATCATGAGAACATAGAAAATCTGAACATATTGATTACTAGTATGGAGAGTGAATCCTTAGTCAAAACCTCCCTACAAACAAAAGTCCAGGAGAAGATGGCTTTACTAGTGAATTCTATCAAATATTCAAAGAATAGTTATTACATATTCTTCTCAAACCACTCTCACCCCAGCCAAAATAGAAGAAAGTAAAACTTTTCCAAACTCATTTTAGGAGGTCAGTATTACCTTGATATTAAAACCAGATATGGATGCCACAAGAAAATAAAATTACAAACTAACATCCCTAATGACAATAGATGCAAAAATTCTCAACAAAATACAATAAAAGAAATTCAACAATACAGTAACAGGATCATACACCATGCAAAAGTGGTCCAATACTAGAAAATCAGTCAGTGTGATACACCACATTAACAGAATAAAGGATAAAAATCATATGATTATCTCAATAGATGTAGAAAAAGCATTTGACAAAATTCAATGTCATGTATGATAAAAACTCCCAACACTTTGTTCCCTATATAGGGAATTTTCTTCAACATAATAAAAGTCATATATGACAAAACCATAGCCATCATATTTACTGGTGAAAAGCTAAAAGCTTTTCCTCTAAAATCAGAAACAAGGACATGGATATTCACTTTAACCATTTTTATTTAACATAGTATTAGAAATCCTAGCCAGAGCATTTAGACAAGAAAAAGAAATATAAAACATCCAAATAGGAAATGAAGAAGTAAAACTGTCACTATTTGCAGGTGACATAATATTGTATGTAGAAAATTCTAAAGATTTCACCAAAAACTATTAGAACTAATAAATTCAATAAAGTTGCAGGATACAAAATAAGTATGTGAAATCTGTGACATTCCTATACACTAATAATTAACTAACAGAAAAAGAAATTAAGAAAACAATCCCATTTGCAATTCCATGTTTTAAAAATCTGGAAAAAAAATAAGATTAAAGACCTTATATTAAAAACTACAAGCCATTAATGAAATAAATTGAAGGCAGAAATAAATGGAAAGATATTCCATGCTCACAAATTGGAAGAATTAATATTGATAGAATGTCCATACTAACCAAAGCAATCTACAGATTCAGTGTAATACCTACAAGTATTTCAATGACGTTTTTCACAGAAATAGAATAATCCAAAATGTGTATAAAATTATAAAAGACTCCACATAGACAAAGCAATCTTGAGAAAAAAAGCTAAAGCTATATATTTCCTGGTTTCAAACTGTATTACAAAGCTATAGTAATTAAAACAGTATAGGAATAAAAACAGACACATAGATCAATAGAACAGAATACAGAGGCCAGAAATAAACCCACACATACATGGTCAATTAATTCACCTCAGAGGAGGCAAAAATATATAATGGGGAAAGGACAGTATCTTCAATAAATGGTATTGGTAAAATTGGACATCCAAATGTAAAAGAATGAACTGCTATCTTATAACATTCAAAAAATAGCTCAAAATGGATTAAAGACTTATATGTAAGCCCTGCAACCATAAAATTCCTAGAAGACAGGAAGTAGTAAGCTCTTTGATGTAGGTCTCACCAATGACTTTTTGGATTTGACACCAAAAGCAAAAGCAACAAAAGCAAAAATAGTCAAGTGGGACTACATCAAACTAAAAGACTTCTACACAAAAAAGGAAAGCATCAGCAACATGAAAAAGCAGCCTACTGAATGAAAGAAAATATTTACAAATCATATATTCATTAAGGTTCCAATACCCAAAATATATAAAGAACTCATACAACCTGATAACAAAAAAATCCAATTTTTAAAAAATGGGCAGAAGACTCAATAGAAATTTTTCCAAAGAAGACATACAGAAAGCTAAAAAGTTTATGAAAAGATGCTCTACATCATTAAATGCAAATCAAAACCACAATGAGCTATCACCTCACACCTGTCAGAATGGCTGTTAACAAAAAGACCAGAAATAATAAGTTTTAGTGGGGATGTGGAAAAAAAGGACAATTGTTGTTGGTGTTCTGTTTGGATGAATGTAAATTGGTGCAGCCAGAATGGAAAAGATTATGGAGTCTTCTCAAAAACTTAAAAATAAAATTACCATATAATTCAGCATTTCCCCTTCTGGGTATTTATTCAAAGAAAAGAAAAACTCTAACTCGAAAAGATGTATGCACCCTCATGTTTATTGAAGCATTATTTAGAATAGCAAAGATATGAACATAATCTAATTATCCACCAATGGATGAATGGTTAAAGAATATGTGATAATATAGTTTTATATGTGAATATATAATATATACATTAAATATATTATATATAAAATATACATGAATGCATATATATCATACATGTGAATAATTTCACATATATACATGTGAAATTATTCACTTCCCAGACAAATCACTTCCCAGATACTCATATATATAAAATGACATTATTCAGTCATCAGAAAGATGAAAGTTTGTCATATATGTCAACATGGATGAACCTCAGGGCATTATGCTAAGTGAAATAAGTCGGACGGAGGAAAATAAATACCATAAGGTCTCTCTTGCATGTAGAATCTAAAATAAATAAATAGATAAAAATAAGTAAGTAAACAAATAAATAAACAGATTGATGACTGCCAGAGACAAGAAGGGGAGGGGTAGAGAATGGGTGTACTGGTTTTGTTTAGTTTTAGTGTAAATAAATTGAATTTAAAAATAAACAAGAAAAATGCAAAAATAAGCCACCAAGTTGGGGCGCCTGAGTGTCTCAGTGGGTTAAAGCCTCTGCCTTTGGCTCAGGTCATGATCTCAGTGTCCTGGGATCTAGCCCTGCATTGGGCTCTCTGCTCAGCAGGGAGCCTGCTTCCCCCCTCTCTCTCTACCTGCCTCTCTGCCAACTTCAATCTCTCTCTCTGTCAAATAAATAAATAAAATATTTTTTTAAAAAAGGGAGAGAGGAGAGGAAGAGACACATTTCTTTCAAAGGAGAAATGAGAGCACTGGTAACTCATCAGTAGAAATTATAGAAATGAGAAGATGATAAATACCATTTTTAATTTTTGTTTATTTTTTTAGATTATTTATTTGACAGAGGAAGAGAGATCACAAGTAGGCAGAGCAGCAGGCAGAGAGAGAGGGGGAAGCAGTCTCCTCACTGAGCAGAGAGCCCGATGTGGGCTCGATCCCAGGACCCTGAGATCATGACCTGAACCAAAAGCAGAGGCTTAACCCACTGAGCAACCCGGGCACCCCTAATTTTTAAAAATTATTTATTTATTTATTTATGTGAGAGAAAAATCTTGAGCACAGGGAGGGGCAGAGGGAGAAAGGGAAACTCAAGCAGACTACCTGCTGTGCCAGAGCCTGAAGAGGAGCTTGATCTCATGACCCTAAGACCATGACATGAGCCAAAATCAAGAGTAGAACATTCAACACACTGAGCCACCCAGGCGCCCTGATGAATACCATTTTTAAACTGCTAAAAGAAAAGAAATGTCAACCAAGAATTCTATTTCCACAAAAATACCTTTTGAAATAAATTTGAAATAGACATTTCTATTCAAAAACTGAGAAAAATCTGCTGCCAGCAGACCTGCACTAGAAGAAATACTGCAAAGAGTTCTTCAGATAGAAGAAAAGTGATCTCAGGGAGAATCACAGATATGCAGGAAAGAGTAAAAAGCAAAGCAAAGATTAAACATGTGAGTGAATAATAAATGAGTATTGACTGAACATAGCAATAAGAGCAACATCTTGTTAGGTATAAAATACATGTCGAATTAAAATGACTAACATCAATAGCACAAAAAATAAAATGGTGGTAAACAGAGATTGAGTGTTCTAGGATCAGAGCATTGCCTGGAAAGTGATAAAAAGTAAAAATTGTATTAGACTGTAATATATGTAAGGTGTAATCTCTCGAACCACTAAAGGAGCAATAACAGATATATGAGGGGCAACAAATGGGTGTGGAAAAACAGAATAAATAAAAAGTGAATCTAAAAAGAGGGCTACAAAGGAGAAAAACAAAATATAGTGCAGTAAGATAGTAAAGAAAATCAATGAGTAAATTACATGATATGTTAGAAGGTGACGGGTCTAATAGAGAAAAATAAAGCAGCACATAGGAAGAGGAAATTCTAAAGGGGTATAATTTTAAATAGAGTGGTCAAGAAAGCCCTCACTAAGATATTGGTATTTCCTGGAAAAAAATAAGGAAGTAAGAACGTGAGGCTATCTAGGACGAAAGCATGCCAGGCAGAGAGAACAGCAAGTGTGAAGAGAGGTGGAAATGACACTTAATTGTTCAAGGGACAGTCATGACATGAGCATGTCTAGCAAAGACAAGGGAGTCATTGTGCCAGCGTAACAAGAGCTACGTTGTGTGGGCACTATGTGGACTTGGACCTTTTCTCCAAGTCAGAAGGAAAACCACTGGAGGGTTTTAGGAAGGGAGGTTCATGATCTGACTTAAATTTTTACAGGCTTCTGTATTGATAATAGATCATAGAGGCTTAAGTACAGTTTGGAACCTATACTTCAGGAGATGAATGAGAGTGGCTTGAACCAAGGTAGTAGCAATAAAGATGGTGAGTAGTAGTCAGCACTGAGAGTAAAGACAACAGGATTTGATCAGTGATTATGTAGCATATGAGAAAGTAAGAGTCAAGGATCCGTTTAACATGTCTGGTTTACTAGCTGGAAATACAAAGTTTTCAAAAGAGCTAGAGAAGACTGTAGGATGAGCTGCTTTCCTGGAAAGTATCAAGAATTTAATTTTAGAAATATTATGTTTGAGATTCTTATCTCTGAGTGGGAATGGATTCAGTCAAATTTATTAGTCTAGAGTTCAGAGAAGAGATCCGTGCTATAGATATAAATTTGGGAGTTGTTGACATGTTAGCAGAATTTAGGACATGAGACTGGGTGAGATCACCAGATAGGTAAATGAAGTAGAAAAGAGGAAAAAGTCTTAGGACAGATCCGTGGGAAGCCCATATTTTAAAATTCAGAGGGATTAGAAATAATCAACAAGAAAGACTGAAAAAGAGATGTCTGTGAAGTAAGAGGAAAAAAACAGTAGAATGTGGTATTCTAAAACCCAGAATCAGGCAATGATCAGTTGGGTCAAAGGCTACTGTTAGACCAAAGCGAAATGGGACAGTGGCATCAAGGGAGATGAAAGGTGTTGTCGAGAAAAATAATACTTAGCACATGGGCATATAGGAAGAGGACATTTTGAAGTGGTAGAATAGCATGTTTGTAAGTTGATGCAAAATACTTAGTAGAAAGAACAAATAGAGGACAGGAGAAGCAAAAGGTAAGTGCCAGGGCTATGTCCTTGAGAAGTCGAGAGGGCATGGGGCCTTGAGAGTTATTGCCTGTTGCCTGCATTCCATAGCCTAGAATGAGGCTAGTTGGACTTCAAAATCCTTGTTGACAGATCAGTTTCGCCTGTGGATTAAAAAAGTCAGGAAGATAATTGTTCAGGAAAGTCACCGAGAAGACCTGAACACCAGTTGACCCATAAACTGAACCTGGATGATCAGAGGCTTCTCACCACGCCTGCATCCTTGGAATGTGGGGTTCATTTGCCTTTCCTGCTCCCAAAGGCTGATCCAGGGACATAGCATAGAGACAACGATGTGATACTGAGAACATTTGCCCAGTTAACTTGACTGCACCCAGTTAAGCTCTCTCTGTGTGTTGACTTTAAAAACTCAGCAGGTGGGTACGGGTATTCCCTCATCTTGCTGCCACCCAAACAAGCTTCATATGTAAGTTCCCTTTGCTTATTAAAACTGCCACTTACCAACCTGGGGTGGCCTGCCTCTTTCCTGGATCTCTCCCTGCCCTCCAGATTAAGAGCCAGTTTCAGATTTCACTAAGGAACTCCCAAGAGGGTCTTGAGCCAACAGTTGGAGAGCCATCCAGGAGACCTAAGAAATGGGCCTTGGGAGGGGGCATCTGTGGGGGAAATCCCAGGTTGGCCATCAATCCATCTGTGAAGAGTGGTCTCAGATGCTTATGGACCACCACATGAATATGGGGGCATGCTGAAAATGCTGGCTGCTGTAAGTTTTTCTATGCAGAAAAACTGCATGGCACACTGTCACAAAGAAGAAAATGGATGGGCTGCAGCAGTGGGCTGCCCTCCCCTGTGGACAGTGCACTAGCCACCAATGACCAATGAGACTAAAGACCAAGGTGCAGAGTTAGAAAAGGAGTTGATAATAGAGGACATGGGAATGCCCCCCAATCTTCTAGCTTCAGGGCTAGCAGACAAAATGGGAGAACAGAATAAGAAATTGGAGATTTTTGCATGTTGGTCTGTAAAGCTAGAAGGGTTCGTGCTGTCACAGATTAAGTTCTAAGAGTTTATGACAAAGATTGATTAAGAAGCTAAGAGAAGGAATCTCTGAAAATATTTCTAATACAAAGAAAAACTGTAAATAGCAATTTAACCCAAAACTTTTAGGAAAAATCTTATGTTTATCTGTCCCAGGAAGTTGTAAATCTTACCATGTGTTTCAATTATAAACACCCAGGAGTTAATCAGAACAACGTCCACAGAAACTGAATTTTTATTTTTATTTTTGTTTGTTTTAAAGATTTTATTTATTTATTTGTTTGTTTGTCAGAGAGAGAGAGAGAGAGAGACAGAGCAAGCGAGCACAGGCAGACAGAATGGCAGGCAGAGGCAGAGGGAGAAGCAGGCTCCCTGACGAGCAAGGAGCCTGATGTGGGACTCGATCCCAGAACACTGGGATCACGACCTGAACCTAAGGCTTAACCAGCTGAGCCACCCAGGCGTCCCTAGAAACTGAATTTTTTAAAAAGGGAACTGGGGAAGCTTAAAAATAGACTGTGTGGTAGTTTCCTTGCCCCAAAATACTGTTCACAGCCTTCATAAGATCAGAATGATCACTGACAATCTTTAACCATATGAATGGATGTCTGATTCACGGTTGAGTTTTGGAATGAAACTTAAGTAGATATAAGGAGTTGTAGAAAGTTTATAAAGCAAAGAATATTGAGAAAAAAATTATATAGTCCAAGCTAGGATTAAAGTGGATTTATATAAAAATAGAGTTTTAGGGGTGCCTGGGTGGTTCATTAGTTAAGCATTTGCCTTTGGCTCAAGTAATGATCCCAGGGTCCTAGGATCAAGTCCTACATTGGACTCCCTGCACAGGGTAGGGTGGAGTCTGCTTCTCCTTCTGCCTGCTTGGGCACTCTTTATCTCTCAGCATGCTGTCTTTCAAATCAATAAATAAAATCTTTAAAAAAATAAAAATAAGTAAATAAATAAAAATAGAGTTTTAATATAAAAATTATAGTGGTGAAAAATTAGAATTGGGTTTTCTCTCTGTTAAAAAGACAAAATTTTCTGAGATTATCAGTTTGCTCTTAATAAAAGGAATATATAGAAGCAAAGGTTTGCCTTTACCTTAAATGTTTCCTAGAAAACAAGAGTATGTCTTTTGTCTGTATTAGGTGTTTGATCACTTAGAAACTTAACCTTCTTTATGGAAAGAACTAAGTTTTTTAAAACTATGTAGTTTTTATATATGTTAAATTTCATAAAAAGCATTGTTAAAAAAATGCTGAACTTTCTTTAGTATATAGATTTACATAAAATTGCTAAAGATCTGCTATGTCCTTATATAATGTTACCAGTCATAATTTTAAAATGTATGCCACAGAAATAACCAAATCCATTGTCAATTGCATTATAATGAATTTTCTTCAGATCTTTAACCATGGCCATTTTTTTTTTTGAGGATGTGTATACCTCTTTAGCTTGCAGTGTACATGTAGTTTTCTTGACATGCCATCTTTTTTTTGTGCTTAATTTTTTTTTAAGCATTTTTTTATTTAAACATATAATGTAACCCCACCACCCTCCCCCAAACCCCTCCCCCCCCAACCCCCTCAGTTTGTTTTATGACATTAAGAGTCTCTTTTGGTTTGTCTCCCTCCCGATCCCATCTTGTTTCATTTTTTCTTTTCCTACCCCCTTATCCCCCACCCCTGTTGCATCTCCACTTCCTCATATCAGGGAAATCATGTGATAGTTGTCTTTCTCCGATTGACTTATTTCGCTAAGCATAATACCCTCTAGTTCCATCCATGTCGTTGCAAATGGCAAGATTTCATTTCTTTTGATGGCTGCATAGTATTCCATTGTATATATATACCACTTCTTCTTTATCCATTCATCTGTTGATGGACATATAGGTTCTTTCCATAACTTGGGTATTGTGGACATTGCTGCTATAAACATTTGGGTGCACGTGCCCCTTCGGGTCACTACATTTGTATCGTTAGGGCAAATACCCAGTAGTGAAATTGCTGGGTCATAAGGTAGCTCTATTTTCAATTTTTTGAGGCACCTCCATGCTGTTTTCCAGAGTGGTTGCACCAGCTTGCATTCCCACCAACAGTGTAGGAGGGTTCCCCTTTCTCCACATCCTCACCAGCATCTGTCATTTCCTGACTTGTTGATTTTAGCCATTCTGACTGGTGTGAGGTGGTATCTCACTGTGGTTTTGATTTGTATTTCCATGACGCCCAGTGATGTGGAGCACTTTTTCATGTGTCTGTTGGCCATCTGGATGTCTTCTTTGCAGAAATGCCTGTTCATGTCCTCTGCCCATTTCTTGATTGGATTATTTGTTCTTGGGGTGTTGAGTTTGCTAAGCTCTTTGTAGATTTTGGATACTAGCCCTTTATCTGATATGTCCTTTGCAAATATCTTCTCCCACTCTGTCAGTTGTCTTTTGGTTTTGTTGACTGTTCTTTGCTGTGCAAAAGCTTTTGATCTTGATGAAGTCCCAATAGTTCATTTTCTCCCTTGCTTCCCTTGCCTTTGGCATTGTTCCTAGGAAGAAGTTGCTGCAGCTGAGGTTGAAGAGGTTGCTGCCTGTGTTCTCCTCAAGGATTTTGATGGATTCCTTTCTCACGTTGAGGTCCTTCATCCATTTTGAGTCTATTTTCGTGTGTGGTGTAAGGAAATGGTCCAATTTCATTTTTCTGCATGTGGCTGTCCAATTTTCCCAACACCATTTGTTGAAGAGGCTGTCTTTTTTCCATTGGATATTCTTTCCTGCTTTGTCAAAGATTAGTTGACCATAGAGTTGAGGGTCTACTTCTGGGCTCTCTATTCTGTTCCATTGATCTATGTGTCTGTTTTTGTGCCAGTACCATACTGTCTTGATGATGACAGCTTTGTAGTAGAGCTTGAAGTCTGGAATTGTGATGCCACCAACTTTGGCTTTCTTTTTCAATATCCCTTTGGCTATTCAAGGTCTTTTCTGGTTCCATATAAATTTTAGGATTATTTGTTCCATTTCTTTGAAAAAAATTGGATGGAATTTTGATAGGCATTGCATTAAATGTGTAGATAGCTTTAGGTAGCATAGACATTTTCACGATATTTATTCTTCCAATCCATGAGCATGGAACATTTTTCCATGTCTTTGTGTCTTCCTCAATTTCTTTCATGAGTACTTTATAGTTCTCTGAGTATAGATTCTTTGCCTCTTTGGTGAGGTTTATTCCTAGGTATCTTATGGTTTTGGGTGTAATTGTAAATGGGATTGACTCCTTAATTTCTCTTTCTTCTGTCTTGTTGTTGGTGTAAAGAAATGCAACTGGTTTCTGTGCATTGGTTTTATATCCTGACACTTTACTGAATTCCTGTACAAGTTCTAGCAGTTTTGGAGTGGAGCCTTTTGGGTTTTCCACTTATAGTATCATATCATCTGCAAAGAGTGATAGTTTGACTTCGTCTTTGCCGATTTGGATGCCTTTAATTTCTTTTTGTAACCGTGGCCATTTTTGAGTCTTTTGTTATTTGCAAACAGTTATTATTTTCTGCTGATGTTTTGGCAGGAAAAAAAAAAACATTCCTCCACAAGTGCTCTCTTTTCAAGGAGATTCACGTAAAAGACTTGCCAGGTACAGGTTTCTGATAACTAATATCACTGTGCCTTCATGTGGGAGGGACAATAGTGGTCCTAGATCTGGATGGGTGCAGAAGCAAATATACCCCCATACAGTAACAGTTTCTAGCTGAGTATATAGCACTCCTTCAGGTAGAGCCTCTCACTGAGGAATAGCTCATCATGGTAACAACTTCTTTTCCTATCAAGGGGAAAGATAATATGTTCTATCGAGTTACCTTTGTTATGGCTCAAACTCCCACTCTGACTACATGGCATGCTTATTTGCAGAAGAGGAGCATCCTGTCCACCAGCTCACTGTCTCTAAAACTGCAAGTGCTACTAGACCCTAGAATGTGTAGATGATCCAGATGCTCCACCTCTATTCCTGTGGCAGTGCCTACAGCCTGCAAAGAGGTGGGGGGAGGGCATCTCGCTGATGCCTGGTATACAGAAGTCCAGTTGAGAAAATCTATCCACATTGACTACTTTTCAGTCCAACACTGTCACAATCTGCATGAAAACAAAAACCCACTGTAGCAGCCAATGGACTAAAGTCAGAGCGATTTGGCTGGTGATTACTCATAATCCCTGGCCATTAACCGTTTACACTGACAGGCTGTTCTAAGGGGATTAACTCTCTGACTTGGAGAATGGGCAGCCATGAATAATCATAAATAAGCACTATGTGGGCAAGATATATGAAAGACATTTGAGTCTGTCTGCAGAACCCTGAGGCAATCCTCATTGTTTTCCAGGTCTCAGTTTATAAGTCACTGACATGTGCTGGAAATCAGGAAGCTGATGCCCTAGCTCAGGTATGAACTCTAGCTACTGACCCTTCATTAGAGCAGACTGGGTGCACAGAAGGAGTGTCCATCGCAATGCCCAAGATGGTATATCACCAAGGATGCCAGATTGCCCTTAAAATGCAATTACTTGGTTAATACTATAACAGTATGTCCTTTGTGTTCCAAGGAATGCCCAAGGCAATGGCCAAAAGAATCTGCAACCAACCACCAGTGAGGGACTGGCAAATTGATTATATTGCCTCCTTCCCTCTTAATGAGGATTCTAAAGATGCCTTGGTTTATATGAATACTGCATCTGACCTAACCCAGGCTTCCCTTGCCACCATGCAAAACAGGTTGCCACCATTATGGGATTAAAATACTGAGGACCACTCATTGAATGAATAATGACTGGTGGTCACATTTCAAAGATCATAATATGCAAGACTGGACAGAAATACATGACATTGAATAGAAGTTATATCTCCCCTATAACTCACAAACAGAAAGGTTGATAGAAAAAAATATATATGTATATGTGTGTGTGTGTGTATGCATGTGTGCGTGCATGTGTGTATGTGTATATATACACAGCAAATTAAATCATCTTTAGCCATATAAACTAAAATAATTTTCCAGGCTTTAATATATTTAAATAACCAACCAGTAGGGTGTATTTTCTCATAAGCCAGACTGGGGATCCCTGCTGAGATATCCAAAAGTGTAAAGGTAAAAACCCTAAAGGTATGGGAGTCATGGGAGACAACTATTGTCCCAAATCTAACTGTGGATCAATGTGTTATGCTGCTGAGAACTCCAGACACCAATATATTATACCCAAAATAAAACATGCCCCATTGAAAGAGGCCAAAAAAAAAAAAAAGGGATAAAATGGGATCCTGGTCTAGCATATTCTACCTCCAGTCCATCTCCTCATGCCTAAGAGTAGCCAACATGTATGGTAGGTCATGTTCTATTAACTTTCCTCCCCCCAAAGCCTGATAGGCACTGTTTTCCACTGCTATAATCATTTGATCACCATCCTTGTTTCCTCCATTGCCTAGAGGATATTATATAAGGATATATAGAAGCCCTTACTAAAATTCACCCAGAAAACTTTAAATGAAAGCCAACAAATCCTGTCCTTACTGAATACTGAAATGATTCTAATGAGAAAAGCTGTCCTCCAAAATAAAATGGCCTGGAGAAAATGACAGTACACATAGAAGCCCTTACTAAATTCTTTCAGCAAAACTTAAATGATAGTCAACAAAGCTTGTCTTTACTGAACACTAAAATGACTCTAAATGAGAAAAGCTGTCCCCTCAAATAAAATGGCCTTAGATATTATTACTGCCTTGCAAGGAGCCACCTATGCCATTATCCAAACAGAATGTTATATGTTCCTATCCGATAAATATGCTCATGTATCATTTTTATTAAATTGCATAAGAACACAAGTAAATGCCCTGAGTCAAGTCCCAGCTTAAGAGACTTAGTAAGTCAATGGTTTAGATCATGGGCTCTTATAAAAAAGCTGTCCCTACTTTTGGGAATTACGATCTTAGTCTCTATTTTCTCTTACATGTGCCTGTATTGCTGTGACATTTGCTCCAATGCAGCCAGAAAGCCTCCAAAGGAGCCACCTCAATGCTAATGAAACCCCCTGTTGACCATTCAGGGCCCATTGCAGAAAAGGGAGGTGTATGAGATTACAAAACTGGTCACAATAAAAGAAATGTTGGGGAAGGTCATGAAGAAGATGTGACTAACAGTTGACCAAGAACAGGACCTAGGAGATTAACCCTACCCCTGCCCTTGAAATACAGATTCTGATTGCCTGTCCTGTTCCCAGAGGCTGCTCCAAAGACATAGCCTTGAGAGAGTGACATGAGAACACCCTTGAAAACACCTGCATGGTATATGTGACTGAACCTAGTTAAGGGTTCTGTATAAACACTTAAGCTTTGGTGGCAGGCATGGGGATCTACTCATCTAGCTGCCACCTAAGACAAGCCTCGTAGCTAAGTTCCCTTTGCTTATTAAAACCTCCATCTACCAATTTGGAGTGGTCTGTCTCTTTTCTGGGTTTCTCTCACCTTTTACAGATGGAGGTTGGTTTCAGATTTCACTTGGGAAGCTCCCAAGATTGTTGTAAACCAACAGTAAGACTAAAAAAAGATCTCTCTGGAAAGTAATTCTTTATCCATTCAATTTTACTGAAGTGACTACTTACTAGGTATATGAACAAATATGTTCAGTATCCTTGAAATGTAGAGTTTTAAAGCATTATTGCATTTTCTCAGTATCAAAACACAAATTTTCCTATGGAACATAATGTAATTCTAATGAAAATGATGCAATTCTCTAACTAGTTAATCATGATACTATAAATATCTAAAGCTAATCACCATTATGTTGAGGACTGTTATACAAGTTGATGAATATTAATTACTAATTAGTATGCATCTGGATTTCAGTGTTCACATGGAACATGAATATAAAAGGATAAACTGAAAATGCATACTAGGAATGGAATTAATGTTTTATTACCTAATTTCCTCAAGCTCTAGCCCCACTATGATCTCTGTCTCAAATGCAGATTTTTTCTTCATTTTATTCTTAGCTGAATGATAAGATTGAAACGAAAAAGAATGTTATTGCTTCTTAAACAGCATAATTTCCCAAGATAATTATTCATCCTTAAATATATTCTTCTATAGCTCTTTGGCATCTGGAAAATTGAGGTTTTCCCTTCAATGTCTTGCCATCACTTAAATGATGACCCATTCTAATGGGAGCTATAAAAACTTTTCAGGAGAAAAAGCACTACTAAGAATCTCTTACAGGTCTAGAGCACTTTGTACCTTTTAAAGTGTTTAAAGAATGTCCTTTCAGTTGACCAGAACCTTGTAACTCTCCTGGGTCTTAGGAACCAACCAGAGAGGGTCTGAGAGCAGATGTCAGAGTTGGAGCCAAAGATTTTTCAACAATGCCTAATGGATAATTATGCCTTGGGAGGTGGCACTGCAGTCAGATATTGTGGGATACTTGTTATTTGCTAAAGCAACATGGTCATATCAGAAGTGGGGTGGGCAGTTGATATGAACTGTCATAGACAGAGGATTTTCTGGAAAGGAAGGACCAGTGATGGACACAGGGAGGTTTGGGTCATGAAGAAAGAAGTTCAGATTCAGATTCCCCACCTAGATTTTTAAAAGTAGAATAGTCCTAGAATGAGCCTTAGAAGTTGCTTCTAATAGATGTAATAAGAGGTGATTACTTTATTTTATTTTTTTTTAAAGATTTTATTTATTTATTTATTTGACAGAGATTACAAGTAGGCAGAGAGGCAGGCAGAGAGAGAGAGGAGGAAGCAGGCTCCCTGCTGAGCAGAGAGCCCGATGCGGGACTCGATCCCAGGACCCCGGGATCATGACCTGAGCCAAGGCAGAGGCTTAACCCACTGAGCCACCCAGGCGCCCTGTTACTTTATTTTAAAAGGAGATTCAAAGATGCTAGATAAAGAGTTTATCATGTTACTATTCAACTATAATTAACATCAAACTCTTGGTCTCCTTCTGTAACGTTCCTCCTGACATTTGGAGATAATTCTTTGATATGTTTTACCTATTTTATTTTGGGAATTTTAAGCAAAAAAAATTTTTTTGAATATTGATTAAAAACATTCAAAAGATCCCACTTTTATTAAATTCAATTTTCATTTCTCAAGAAAATAAATAAAATAAGTAAAAGGCAAATAAAAGTGGTTAAATGATGCCTGTGAAAAATCTCCCATAACTTTAAAATGTCAGGCTTTTTTCAAGTTGTAAAGGAAGAACCCTAGCATTTTGATCCCTCATCATTAACTCAAATAGAATAGTATCTTTCTCAATGTAACATTTGAAGTGCTTGCAAATTTAGTTTCCCTCCCCTCACCCCTTCTCTTTCAATGTGATTCCAAGAATGATCTTGTGTTCACACCACCCTGGATACACACTTTGAAAATATGCTTACATTGTAATACTACAGTAATAGGAAATGAAATGAATTTGGCTTAGGGATGGATTGGCTTCACAGCTCTATCACTTTCTTGCACTGTGATTTGATCACATGAGTCTTCATTTATTCATCTTTAAGGATTGTAGTAATACTTCGCTGGCTGTGTGCCTGCGAGTTTAATTTATAATGGTTTTAAAATTCTTACCCTGGAAGCAGATATGTAGATACTCAATAACATGATAGTTTTCTTCAAGCATAATTGGGTCACAAATATACCTTCTCTTGCAAATAACCCAAGCTTTATAGTAACAGCTCAAATCAAGTTTTCAGAGGTCCTCCACCAACTGCACTTTTCCTAAATGATGTCATAACACTCATGTTTTCACTTCACTTCAAATACACCCATGTGATTCCTTGAACTTCACCATTTCTCAAATTTAACAAAACTGCTTTCACAACGTCCTTCCATTTCTGCCCTGAGAAACAGAAAAGAAAAATGTTCAAGTTGTTAAAAGTATTACTCAGTATTAGACAACTTTCTGTGAACATCTACCCTAAGAAAGCCCAACAGACTGCTATCACTTAATTCACTTAATGACTCCAATACCTTGTTTGTAACTAAAATGTGTTATAGATCTATTTTCATCTTAGCTATTTTCACTCAGGAAATGTTTTGTTTCATCTCTTAGAAATTAATTTTGGGATACTTTCTGCTAATACATAATTTTATATTCTCCATAGCAATTGGTAAATGCATTCCCCAAGATGAGTATTTAATAAATAGTCTTACTCTTAAATGATGTTACTCAGTGCTTTGAAACTTATTTGAAGAAAAGAATCACCTGCTGTCCTGACTAAAATGAAAATTCTTAGGTCCATGACCCAACCCAACAAATCCAAATTTCCAGGGAAGAGAGCATCCTAAATGGTTCATCTCTTTAGGGAGGCTTGGGGAACTCTAATTCATTATTGAAAACAGAGCTGACCTGCTGCTACCAACCTCAAAAAGGCTGGCTAAAGTTATAAGAAGAGAAATAAAATCTTCCTCTGAAATGCAGAAAGAAAAAAGTAGGAAAGAACACATGCTCTTATCAATCTGTGTGCTGGGGATATGGTAGGAAGTGGAGAATATTAATGATCAAATGCATGATGAACTTTATTTTCCATTAGAAATAGGAATGTGCAACCATCTACTGAGGGAAGAAGCAGGGAAGCCAGCAAGAGATTGAGAAGCATGGTTAAAGTTAGACATGTCTGAGGAAAATGAGAGACAGGACATGTGAGAATCATGGACTGTTTGAAGTGACAATTCAGTACTCTTCTGACATAGGAATTCAAGGATTTGTGAGGATTATGGTAAATTAAAGTTCATATAGTAACTATGATGCCTCCAAATAACCCAACCAGATGAGAAATTTCCTAAAGAGAGCTAACAGATATGGTAGGCAGCCTCTAATAGAACTTCCAATGACCTCAGCCTTCTGTGAATTATTCCTTTGTGTAATTTTGTCCCCTGGTTTATGAAATGGATTTAAGGATTCATTTCTGATGAATGCAATATGGCAAAAGTAATGGGATATCACTTCCAATATTAGGTTATAAAACGACTGTAACTTTCAATTTGAATCCTTCCCTGACTCACTTTTGGATTATTTATCTGGGAGAAACCAGTTGCCAAGGAAGCCTTGTCTAGACACCACAGGGCTCTGAGTGAAATTAGAAAAGGATCATCTGAGGACTGCCAACAGCCACTTGTGTGAGCTTAGAAGTGAATTATTTTGGCTTCTTTCAATAATATCTTCATTGTCATGGAAATGAATCTTAAGATGACTGAAGCTCTGGTCAACAGCTTGACCGCAACCATGTTAGAGATCTTGAGCTAGTCTCCCAGCTAAGCCACACCTGGATTTCATACCCACAAAAACTGGGACATAATACATATTTGTTGTTCTAAGTCCTAAAATTTTGAAGTAATTTGTTGCACAGTAGTGGATAACTAATACAACAAGTATATAAAGAGAGAATTGGGCAAAACAGAGACATTAGCTATATGGGTGCCTGAGTGGTTCAGTGGGCTAAAGCCTCTGCCTTTGGCTCTGGTGATGATCCCAGGGTCCTGAGATCAAGCCCTGCATCAGGCTCTCTGCTGAGCAGGGAGCCTGCTTCCCAACACACCCTTCTTTCTCTGCCTGCCTCTCTGCCTCCTTGTGATCTCTCTCTGTCAAATAAATAAATAAAATCTTTAAGAAAAAAGACATTAGCTAGAAATTAATCCTTAAAATGGAATGATTTTTTTGTGATTATAATTCTATTTCCTTAATTTTAAAAAGATTTACATGATTAATACTATTTTCTGTTGTTCATTAAGTGCATAATTCAGTTTCTTATTTAAAAAGCATGTGGTATATCATTCTTCTGATTCTTTTCCTTGGGTGAAGAAATTCTGGCCTGCTGTGCCTGCCACATGCTCATGCTTAGGTACCAGGGAAAACAAACTGCCATTAAAAAAAAGCAAAAGATAAAGGAAAAAATATATTTTTGGTATGTTGTAGGTCTTCAGTCCCTTATCCATAACAGAACACTAAAGACAATGTAGTACTTTGTAATGACTATAATTATACAAATAGCATCTTTATAATATGCAGATTTATCAATTCTTTTTTTATGAGTAAAGAATCATACAATTTTATTAACTTTGTTACAAATATTATGAAGAAAGAGTTAATGATATGGATATTTGACAAAGAATTAATTTTGCTTTCTGCTTATTTGAAACCAATTTTTTATTATATTTCATTTTCCAAATGTGTAACTGGAATTCCTTGATTGAATAATTCATCTATATATTTCTTTTTAAAATTTAATTTATTTTTTTTTAGTGTTCCAAAATTCATTGTTTATGCATCTCACCCAGTGCTCAATGCAATATGTGCCCTCCATAATACTCACCACGAGGCTCACCCACCCCACCTTAGTCCCCTCCCCTCCAAAACCCTTAGTTTGTTTCTCAGAGTCCACAGTCTCTCATGGTTTGTCTCCCCCTATGATTTCCCCCAACTCACTTCTCCTCTCCATCTCCCAATATCCTCCGTGTCATTCCTTATTTTCCACAACTAAGTGAAACCACATGATAATTGACTCTCTCTGCTTGACTTATTTCACTCAGCTGAGATTTATCAATTCTTAATTTTTGGATTATCTCACACTCCCAAGTATCTAACATAGAAATATTTCCCACTTTGTATTTTAGCCAAAAAATTAATTAATTAATCTCAAAATGTAGTGATATTTATAACAATAACATCTGTGTAAGAGGAATGTAGTATATTTTACATATGTCATGGCCAATTAAATTAATAATTATCCTAGGAATTTAAAGTTAATAAGACAAAGTTCAGGAATGGTATGATAGATTTATAGATACAGCTCTTCAATCTATCATGTACCTGATTTAGATAATGTGATTGAAATACTAATTAGATTCACTTGAGGAAAAAGCAGTCTTTATAGAATTATAAATATTTATTTTCTAGCTTTTTGTATTACCATAATGAACTTACTTATGCAAGCCATGTGCTCATAGATCTTTGGAAATTATCCTTGACACTTGATTTATTAAATAATGAACACAGACTTCATAGGATATATTGTAATGACAGGCACACACCCACACTCTTACACATTGTTTGGTATTCAGGAACCATCATTTCTCTCTTGTTACAAAAGAATACAGAGAAATACTTGTGTATAATGGAGAATATGAAAAATGTGTCTTTTAAAATTTTAGGTATTAATTGTGTAAGCTAGTAGAACTCTGAACAGCAGCAGCTTATTTCTCAAATAGTAATGGCCAAAAATAAAGCAGCAATTTCTGAAAATTAGAACCTCAGCATTTTGAGCAACCAGTTAGAACAAAAAGATATAAACTTATATTTAGAGTACAGCTTGATTAATCATTAAAGGTGGTAAAAATTAAATAAGACCCTTAATAAAATTCAGTGAAAATTATTAGTAAGTGGGAAAAACATCTATTCTAATTATATGAGCCTTCTCAAGGGTACTGAAGCTGGTATATCTGGTTTATTAAATATCTACTTGAAACATATCATCATAATTTTAGTTTAAGTTAGGCACGCTCTACTGTTACACTTTAAACAGCAAGCTGAGTCTTTAACATCGTTTCAAAAAATATTTCATATTGGATCACATCTTTATGGTTACCTTGCAACATCATTTAATAATTTTATATTTTAGCTAAGTTAATTCATCTAATAACAAGATTGTACTTCATTTCAGGTAATTTTAGTTTGGAAGAAAGAGATCACACATATACCTACCTGTATACACACATGCATACACATGTTGTGGACACACAAGCCACACAGGTATACATATGAGCACACATATGTTAACTACACATGCCCACATAAAAACCAAGAGAAGATGACTGAAATGTCCAGTTTAGGGCTTTATACAGTCGCAGATGATTGCACCAAATTAGAGAAACTCAGATCATGCTGGGACCAACTCTGTTGTTTCTCAGGCTTATACGACCTTAACAGAAGAACTTAGACTACCTATCTATTCACTATCACATAAGGAAATGTAAATGACTACATGGTTCTTCTTTGAAACAAATTTAAGCCCACACTGTGGGTGGAGAGGAGAGAAAAACAGTAGACCGTGCTCTATCCTTTCAGAATCCCATAAAATCTCCTCTCAATATTTCTTTTTATAGTACTAATATCATCTAGGTAGTCTTAAAGAATTGATTACAGTACTTTTTAATTCTTCCTTTTCTACCCAATAATCTGTTTTGAAATTTGTATCTTATAGAGATAACTAAAAATTTGTTTTTGCAAATATTTCTCTGTGTAACATCTCCTCTAAATATAAGGTCTACATTTCCTCCCTTTTTCTAGAACTATCCATCTGGAATTACCACTGGAAGAACCAGTGGTACAGAAAGACTAAAACCAAGTGTATTACCTTTTTCCCATGGTCTCACTTGGTCCCTAAACCACCCTCTATTCCTCTTGCCTATATATGACCATAACAACAGCAAAATCTTTGAGTCTTCACAGTTCTTTGAATCTGTTTACTTCTTCAGCCTTGCTAACAATCTTTGTACATGACTATACTATTATTGTATTGTATATTGTATTGTTTATTACCTCAGCTATTTTAATTACTCCTAAGTGATTAGTGATCAGTCCAAAGTGATTAGATCAACCTTTTCTGCTTATACCCCATGTTACAAGATAAGCTCATTTATCTCAAATAGATGACCCTCTTTCACTTGGAAAAGTCTTCAGTGGTGCTGCATCATTATTTTCAGAATAAGATAAAGTATAACAAATGATTAATTTATGATCTTATCGCTCTGCCTCCCCCTGTCTAAATCTTGCCACAAAACCAGTTGCTATTTTTTTGCATGAAATATGTGCCTTCACAGAGCCCTGGATTCACAGAGTGCTCCACTGTCTAGGTAACCACTCCCCTCCCCTCCCTTTCAGGAAATTCATATTTGAGGACTCGGGAATCATTTCCACACTCTTCATTCCTGTGGGGAAGTAAAATTATATACATTTGTCTTTCAGCTCTTGAGAAGAATTATAAGGCCTTGAGGCTATATCCCTTTTTAGTTAGCTCTTTCTACGTAATTGTCTTAAAAACAAGTAAATAATGGCAGGAATGTACTACTGTTCAAAACTGAACCATGGAAAGGACAGAAATTTAGACACCATTAAGCTTCATATTTGCATTCATGTGTTCTCATTCTCATCTGTCTCTCTCCTGCTTCACCTCAGAATATTCACTTTATTCTCTACTGCATAACAAGCTCTTGCCCATAGTGAGGAGAATAGGAACATGGTTTCACTATGTTAGATGGATATACTATCAGCACATGACATCTAAAAAGGAAGAGATTGTGTTTCTCTAGGTCTAATTAGAAAAACTCCTGGAGAAGAGTCATGTTGGTTTTCTTGCATCATGGGCTCACCTCTGAATCTGTCAGTGCGACCAGGAAGATTGGGTACTAGAATTGACAGCTTCTGGTGTACATCTCTCTGGTGATGTGACCCAAGATTTAGGATGTCACCTGACAGTTTCAGGTAGAAAAATACTTGGTCTTCCTGGGTTACATACCTACCATGTGATTAGAGTAAGGGCAAGGACATTGGGTTCTGTCACCAGAATGTGGGTTGTGTTGGGAAAGTCTTAAGTCAACAAAAGCAAGAACCACAATTGCCTCTAAACTCCTACTTTCTAAACCAGGCTGATTTAGAATAAATAGATTCAAAGCAATCATCTTAACGCACAATTTTTTTTTTCATGCTAACCATCCACATTCACTTTTCAATTCTTCCAGATATGCTGTTAAGTAAAAGTCACATCCTTAGTAAGTCATTCAACCTACCCCCACAACAGGTGAGGTTGAAATGGATGATGATTATCAGTAATATTTTTTCTTCTGAAGCCTTCATTTTTTTAAAGATTTTATTTATTTATTTGACAGACAGAGATCATAAGTAGGCAGAGAGGCAGACAGAGAGAGACAAGGAAGCAGGCTCGCCATTGAGCAGAAAG
This sequence comes from Taxidea taxus jeffersonii, assembly GCA_003697995.1. Lineage (NCBI taxonomy): Eukaryota > Metazoa > Chordata > Mammalia > Carnivora > Mustelidae > Taxidea > Taxidea taxus. The sequence continues at coordinate 272,318 of ML103928.1, forward strand.
CCCAATGTGGGGCTCAATCCCAGGACCCAGGGATCATGACCCGAGCCGAAGGCAGAGGCTTTAACCCTCTGAGCCACCCAGGCACCCCTGAAGCCTTCATTTGATTCCTCTAAACAAAGTAGGAAAAATTTTTGTTACTGAAGGAAAGAGTCCTTGATCTTCAAAGATAATATTGCTCCTAATAGATAACTTCTCATAGCCTAAATTCAGTGAAATGTTATAAACCCACAATCCTGTGAAATTTTGAATATTGTCTTTCTGGAGGGATGCCAAATGAGTCCGTCACACATTAGCAATGTTTCTGTCTTGACAAATTGCTGTTTATGTTTCCTTCATTTTATGTAAAATCTTACCTATTCATGCCTATAACAGTGATGAGGCATTAGCAGGGTTGACACTTGTTTTTGAAATTTAAAGTGAGAACTACTTCTTTTAATACTAGATATGATCTCAAAGCCAACAATTGCATTGTTATATGTTTATCCAAGTGTCAAGGAAACAGTAAGTATTTCCAACAGTGAAAGACAATCTTTCTCTGGTAATACCACTTATAAATAGAACAATTCTATGAAGAATCACTTAGAACTACACAAAGAAATATTTATGAAAAAGAGGCAGAATGTTAAGACTTTTTATAAATCTTTATCCAGATCTGAAACATTTACACTAAGTGTATAATTATTCACTGTCCGGTGCTTTTAGTAAAGACCTCAGCTGCATAAGGGAAGGGAATATCAAAATGAGGGTGAGTTCTCAATTTTAGGTAACAGATTTATAGTTTTTTTTCTACTTCAGAGCATTAGGATGTCTTTATATTAGTGGGCAGATTCAGCAAGGCAGCAATGATCTGAGGTTAAAAGTTTAGTTCTCAGAGTAATAGTTACCTGGTTTTGACTCCAAATTCAACATAAAACTCTGGTTTGTCAATCATAGTCAGAAGATGTGTCGCCAGTGACACTGCCCTCTGGTTAAAAAGGATTCTTAGCAGAAATGTCTGTTCATGTCCTCTGCCCATTTCTTGATTGGATTATTTGTTCTTTGGGTGTTGAGTTTGCTAAGCTCTTTGTAGATTTTGGATACTAGCCCTTTATCTGGTATGTCCTTTGCAAATATCTTTTCCCACTCTGTCAGTTGTCTATTGGTTTTGTTGACTGTTTCCTTTGCTGTGCAAAAGCTTTTGATCTTGATGAAGTCCCAATAGTTCATTTTTTCCCTTGCTTCCCTTGCCTTTGGCGTTGTTCCTAGGAAGAAGTTGCTGCGGCTGAGGTTGAAGAGGTTGCTGCCTGTGTTCTCCTCAAGGATTTTGATGGATTCCTTTCTCACGTTGAGATCCTTCATCCATTTTGAGTCTATTTTCGTGTGTGGTGTAAGGAAATGGTCCAATTTCATTTTTCTGCATGTGGCTGTCCAATTTTCCCAACACCATTTGTTGAAGAGGCTGTCTTTTTTCCATTGGATGTTCTTTCCTGCTTTGTCGAAGATTAGTTGACCATAGAGTTGAGGGTCTATTTCTGGGCTCTCTATTCTGTTCCATTGATCTATGTGTCTGTTTTTGTGCCAGTACCATACTGTCTTAATGATGACAGCTTTGTAGTAGAGCTTGAAGTTGGGAATTGTGATGCCACCAACTTTGGCTTTCTTTTTCAATATTCCTTTGGCTATTCGAGGTCTTTTCTGGTTCCATATAAATTTTAGGATTATTTGTTCCATTTCTTTGAAAAAATTGGATGGAATTTTGATAGGCATTGCATTAAATGTGTAGATAGCTTTAGGTAGCATAGACATTTTCACGATATTTATTCTTCCAATCCATGAGCATGGAACATTTTTCCATGTCTTTGTGTCTTCCTCAATTTCTTTCATGAGTACTTTATAGTTCTCTGATTCTTTGTCTCTTTCGTTAGGTTTATTCCTAGGTATCGTATGGTTTTGGGTGTAATAAAGAAGACATCCAGATGGCCAACAGACACATGAAAAAGTCCTCCATATCACTGGGCATCAGGGAAATACAAATCAAAACCACAATGAGATACCACCTCACACCAGTCAGAATGGCTAAAATCAACAAGTCAGGAAATGACAGATGCTGGTGAGGATGTGGAGAAAGGGGAACCCTCCTACACTGTTGGTGGGAATGCAAGCTGGTGCACCCACTCTGGAAAACAGCATGGAGGTTCCTCAAAAAATGGAAAATAGAGCTACCTTATGACCCAGCAATTGCACTACTGGGTATTTACCCTAAAGATACAAACGTAGTGATCCAAAGGGGCACGTGTACCCGAATGTTTATAGCAGCAATGTCCACAATAGCCAAGTTATGGAAAGAACCTAGATGTCCATCAACAGATGAATGGATAAAGAAGAAGTGGTATATATATATATACAATGGAATACTATGCAGCCATCAAAAGAAATGAAATCTTACCATTTGCGACGACATGGATGGAACTAGAGCGTATTATGCTTAGCGAAATAAGTCAACTGGAGAAAGACAACTACCACATGATCTCCCTGATATGAGGAAGTGGAGATGCAACGGGGGTGGGAGTTAAGGTGGTAGGAAAAGTAAAAATGAAAGAAGATGGGATCGGGAGGGAGAAAAACCAAAAGAGACTCTTAATGTCATAAAACAAACTGAGGGGGGTGGGGGGAAGAGGGGTTGGGTGAGGGTGGTGGGGTTACATTATATGTTTAAATAAAGCTTAAATAAAGTAAAAAAAAAAAAAGGATTCTTAGTACATTTTATCTTTCTAGGGTCAGTTGCTATTTAGGGCTTGACTTCCCCCGGTAAACTGTAGCAGATTAACTTGACAACTTTCATCTCAGATGAGGACATTTCCTATATCATTCCCCTGATGTTTGTTTCCAGTCTATGATCTAGTCAATAACTGATATTCTTACTTCAATCTAGATGTTGCCATTAGAGTAGATACATCTAGTAGCTATGGCCTTTTATTTTAAGGTCATAGTGTGACTCTCTCTTCCCAGCATTAGAAGGGAACATCACTTTCCTATCTCTGCTATTACTCGTACTTTGAACCATGTTTCAATCACTGCTCCCTAGAGAAGGAGGAGTGATTTTCAAATAAGAAAAATACTTTACTTATATGGCTCCACTCTCTCTTTCCTGCCTGTGTGTGTATGTGTGTGTGAGAGAGAGAGAGAAAGAGAGAGAGAGAGAGAGAGAGAGAGACATCACAGTTGCCTGTGTCAAGGTAAAATCTAGTGTGCTCTCTCTGAACTGGATTAACTTTATGGGATCAGGCTCTGCCTGTGTGGGAAATTCTTGAATCTTTTTTCTCTTGAGGGTGTGTGTGTGGTGGGGGTGGAATATGTAAACCACATTTCTCAATATGGCTAATATCAGCAATAATTTCATATTTTTATCTTTATCTGCTAAATTCATATGCCTCTTAAATAGTTCACAGTTCAGACACAGAACAAACACAAGTTGTATTTAGTAGAACTTCTAAGATATAAACATTGGCATGTTGGCTGGAAAATTTTAGGAAAGATACAGAGTAGAATAGGAATAGAGCTAAATACCTGATACAACCTTGGGAAATGGCTTTAGGCATTAGTTTAAGTGAGATCAGTGTTGAATGGTTTTCACCTTAGTAATCTGCAGTGGCTCTGTTGTGCCAGGTAGGTGATCTTTATGATTGTGGAGATGATTTCTTTCCTGTACAGACTGAACAGAAATGTAGGAATTTGACTCTGCTAAGTATGATTTATGTGAAATTTTAAAGTTGGCAGAGTCCTACAGCTTTGGTAGTGTGGATCATATGCTACTGGTTGTTTATATGTGGAATGGGGCCCAACAACTTCAGACTATAGCATAGAACTTCATAGAACTGAGATGCAAGAGTCTTGACATGTAGTCCCTGCAGCTTGACCTTGACTTCTTCAGGCACCTGTGCCATCAACACAGGATTATTAGCAAAGACACTCTTTTAGTCCCAATGGAAAGCTCACTTTGCAAAAAGTGAATTTTCAGTTACTGTTTTTTGGGGGATTTTGGTCAGATATGGATCAGGAGACTAGGACTTCAAAATTCAAAGGTGTCTAAAATCTGTAAGTGCTATAGAACATTAGAATTTGAGGTTTAAATTATTTTTAACCAATAGAGAGATAAGTAATGCTGGATGACCCGCTTTGAGTTCCATTCCTCTTTAATGTTGTTTTTAATTACCTCCAAGGCCAAGAGAAAGAACTGCTGTTTCACCAGGTTCTTAAGGGCAGTGTTGAACCAGACAGCCTCATATGTATTAATTAAACTTAGAAGTTGCTGTGCTTTTATATTTAAGGGACTTGAAATTAAGGCTTCTACCAACAGAAGGTTAAGCAGAGAAATAATCAATAAAAATGTTCCAGGGGAGGGATATCATCAAGATTGTTGATAGGTAGAGGCGCCTGGATGGCTCAGTGGGTTAAAGCCTCTGCCTTCGGCTCAGGTCATGATTCCAGGGTCCTGGGATCAAGCCCCGCATTGGGCTCTCTGCTCAGCAGGGAGCCTGCTTCCCCCTCTCTCTGCGCCTGCCTCTCTGCCTACTTATGGTCTCTCTCTGTCAAATAAATAAATAAATAAATAAATAAAAATCTTAAAAAAAAAAAAAGATTGTTGATACGTAGTCCTAGACTCTCCTTCACCCCAGAGACCCACCAATTAATTCAGTGGCAACAAATGGATTACTTCCTTTTGAGAAAAATACGGAAAGTAGCTAAGAGGCTCCTCACTCCAGACTAGTGTGAAAGTAACAACATAGAAACCAGTACTAAAAGCAGAGACACCTCTCACCAAAACCCCCGCCCCATCACAGTGCTCCATGACTGGGAGGGAACCCCCAGTTCCCAACTTCCTCAGGAGTGATGAGTTGGACTGCATACCTAGCTTCCCAACTTTGTCTGGATGCTTCCTACAGAACTGACTTCTATTTTACCTTCTTGGAGAGCTGATGGAACCAGGTATATACTAGTTTCTGGGAGCCATGAAGAACAATGGCAGAATTAGCACATGAGCGTCACTACAGCTCTTCTTTCTGGGTCATGATAGAATGAGCAGTCATGCACTCTAGCTCCCAGCTTCCCAATGAGGAGCAAAGTTGTTGTACTACAAATATAATGCCCCAACTGTTCCAGGCAGAACCCGAGGACTATCTTCTATCTTGCTTGTCTCAGAGAGTTGATAGGCTCAGCTTATGCTAGTTCCCTGGGGGGCTACAGAGAGCAAAGTGGTGATTTGAACTAGTAGGCAGGCACTTGCTTCAGACACCTGTGGGCAGCAAAGAACAAAGATGGCAATTTGGACTAGCACAAAGTTTTAAGAGGCCCACAAAAGTGCAAGGTGCATTAACTGATGATTTTTGCCGATATGAGGCCAACTTGGAAAGACTGGGAGAAGTGGCAGTTTCTTGAATGTGTAAATACCAACCAAGAGTCAAGAAAAATGAAGAAGACCTGTAACAAGGTGAAACAAAGAACAAACTTTAATGACTTTGGGATGTATTTTACTGGGGAGAGAATTCAAATTACATAAAAATGGTTAATGGCTTCAAAAGAGCAATGACCAAAGGAAGATTGTAACAGAGAGTAAATTTTGAAAAGAACCAAAGAAAAATTCTGGAACTGAAGAACATAGTAAGTTAACTAGAAAAATCAATAGAGAGGTTTAACAGCAGACTAAAGCAAACAGAAGAAAGAACCAGTGAATTCAAAGATGTCATTTGAAATAATCCAGTCAGAGAAACAAACAGAAAAACAAAATAAAAAAGAGTAAAGATAGGTTTAAGGGATTTTTGAGACTCCATCAAATAGATTGTTAACACACTATAGGAGTCCCAGAAGAAAAAGAGAGAAAGGACTATAAAGCCTATTCAAGGAATTAATGGCTGAAAAATTCCCAAATCTGGAAAACAAAATGTACATCCAAATCCATAAAACTTCAGAGATTCCAAACAAGATGAACTAAAGAAATCAACACTGTGAACCATTATGATAAAATTGTGAAAAGTCAAAGATCATTTAAAAGTCAAGGACAGCAAGAGAAAAGTGATTTGTCATATATAAGGAAACCCCATAAGACCACCAATGGGTTTTTCTGACACCTTCCAGAATAGAAAGAAGTGTGATATATTCAGTGTGCTGAGAGGGGGAATACAATCTCTCAACCAAGAATACTCCACCTGGCAAAACTGTTTTTCAAAAATGAAGGAAAGATAAAGATTTCCCCAGACACACAAAAGCTGAAGGAATTCATCATCACCAAAACTGCTTTACAAAAACAAAAACAAAAACAGAAACAAAAAAAAAACTAAAAGAAGTTCTTCAATTTGAAATAAAAAGATGATAACATAAAAAATATAAAACTCATTGATAAAGTTAAATAAATATATTGCCAAAGACAAAATACCATGTCACTGTAATAGTGGTGGGTAAATTACTTTTAGTTCTGGTATAAAAGTTAAAAGAAAAAGTATTAAACATAACTATTAGTAAATATATATATTAACAGGTACACAATATAAAAACATGTAAATTGTGAAATCAATAACAAAGTTATTGATGCGAGTAAGTGTATAGAGATTTTGAATGCAATAGAAGTTATCTGTTTTAAATAGACTGCTATAATGTTAGGATATTTCATATAAGCCTCATGGCTATTGGCTTTAAGTCATAGAAGATGAAGAACATTATATAATAATAAAAGTGTCAATCTATGAAGGAGATATGTTAATTATAAATATAAATCCACTCACCATCACAGCACCTAAATATATAAAGTGAACATCAACAGAACTGAAGGGAAAACCAGGCAATAATGTGATATGTTAGGAGACTTCAATACCTCAATATCAATAATGGATAGGACAACCAGACAGGAAATAAACAAACAGTGGGTTTTAATACTACAGGTAAAATGGACCTAACAGACATACAAAACATTCAATAGCAGCAGAAAACACATTCTTAACAAGCACACAAAGAACATTCTGCAGGATAAATCACATTAATTCACAAAACAAGTCTTAGTGAATTTAAAAGATTGAAATTATACCAAATATCTTCTCTGACCACAACGAAATGAAACTAGAGATCAGGAAGAAAAGGAAAAGTGGAAAATTCATAAATATGTAGAAATAAAATAATACACTTTTGAATAACCAGTGGATTATAAAAGATATAAAAATAGAAATTAGAGAATATCCTGATATAAATAAAAATACAACATACCAAAATGTATAGGTTTTGGCAAAGGTAGTTCTAAGAGGGAAGTTTTTAGCAATAAATGCCTACATTAAAAAATAAAATAGATCTCAAATAAATAACCTAACTTCACATCCGAAGGAACCAAAAAAAAAAAAAAAAAAAAAGGCAGGAATAAACCAAACCTAAAATTAGCAGAAGGAAGTAATAAGGATTAGAGGAAAAATAAATAAGAGAATAGAAAAGCAATTTTTAAAAAATAAATAAAACTAAGAGGGTTTGTTTTTGAAAGGATAAAGTTGACAAAACTTTAGCTTGAAAAAAGAGGGATTACTCAAATAAAATCAGAAATAAATTGGAGACATCACAACTGATGCATAAAAATAAAAATAAAAAAATCATAAGAGACTGCTATGAACAATTCATGCCAGAAAATGAAATAGCCTAGAAGAAATGGGTACATTCCTAGAAACCTACAACCTACAAAGATTGAATCATGAAGAAATAGAAACTCTGAATAGATCTATAACTAGAATGGAGATTGTATAAATAATGAAAAAAATCTCCTGACAAAGAAAAGTCCAGGATCAGATGGTTTCACAGGTAAATTTGACCAAACATTTAAAGAAGAATTAAGGCTGACGCTTCTCAAACTCTTTCAAAAAAATTGAGGAGAGTAGAATCATACAGTATTTGGTATATGGTATACTCTCTAGGTCCATTTATGTTGTCCCAAATAGCACAATATCATCTTTTTTAATGGCTGCATAAAAATCTTGTGTGTTGGTGCGTGTACATGTGTGTATACACATACTACATTTTCTTTATTACTTATCAGTTGATGGACACTTATTTTCATATCTTGGCTATTGTAAATAATGCTGCAATAAATATAGGGATGCATATTAATTAGCTATGTTTCTAAACATAATGAACTCTCTGAAAAGGAAATTAAGAGTAATCCCGCTCATAATGGGATCAAAAAGAATAAACTTAACTAAGGAAATGAAGAACTTATGCACTGAAAACTATAAAACATTGATGAAATAAAATAAAGAAGACATAAACAAATAAATAGGCATCCGATATTCATGTATAGGAACTTAATGTTAAAATGCCCATACTGCTCAGAGATCTGCTGATTTCATGCAATCTCTATAAAAATTCAAATGGCATTTTTATAGATACAGAAAAAACAATCCTTAAATTTTTAATGGAACTACAAAAAAACTCTGAATAGCCAAAACAACCTTAAAAAAGACTAACAAAGGGACGCCTGGGTGGCTCAGTTGGTTAAGCAGCTGCCTTCGGCTCAGGTCATGATCCCAGCATCCTGGGATTGAGTCCCACATCGGGCTCCTTGTTCAGTAGGGAGCCTGCTTCTCCCTCTGCCTCTGCCTGCCTCTCTGTCTGCCTGTGCTCTCTCCCGCTCTCTCTCCGACAAATAAATAAATAAATAATCTTAAAAAAAATAAAAAAAGACTAACAAAGCTAATGGCATCGCAGTTCCTGATATCAATTTATATTACAAATCTACCATAATTAAAACACTACTGCACTTGCATAAAGTCAGATATGTAAATTATTGGAACAAAATCAAGAGATCAGCAATAAATCTATGTTTATATAGTCAACTGGTCTTTGACAAGGGTCCAAGAATACACAGTGAGGAAAGGATCGTCTCTTCAAGAATGGTGTATTAGAAAAACTGGATAATCACGTGCAAATTGGACTTTTATCTTACATCATACACAAAAATCAAACCAAAATGAATTAGAGATGTAAATGTAAGTCTAAGAACTATAAAATTCCTAGTAGAAAACACGGGAGGAAATCCTTATGACATTAGCCTTGACAATTATTTTATGGTTATAACATCAAATGTAAAGCAATAAAGCAAAAATAGACAAGCAGTCCTACATCAAATTAAAAAGGGTTTGCGGTGTAAAGGAAACAATAGAGTAAAAAAGGCAACTTACCGGATAGGAGAATATATTTGCAAACTTATATCTGATAAGAGGCTAATTTCCAAAATATATAAAGAACAACAATAACTCTATAGCAATATATAAGTAATACAATTATAAAGTGTGCTAAGAATTTAAATAGACATTTCTTCAAAGAAGACACACAAATGGCCAACAGGTGTATGAAAAGATGTTAAGTCATTAATCATTACAGAAATGCAAATCAAAGTCACAATAAGATAACATATCACATCTATTAACACGACTATTATCAATTAAAAAAGCAGGTATTAGTGAAGATGTAGAAAAAAGGGAACACTATAGTACACTGTTGGTAACAATGCAAATAATTCTGCTGCTATTGAAAATAGTATGAAGGTTCCTCAAAAAATCAAAAATAGAACTACATATGATCCAGCAATCCCCCTTCTGACTATTTATGCAAAAGAACTGAAATCAGGACCTCAAAGACTTACCTTAACACTCTCATGTTCATTATAGTACTATTCACAAAAGCCAAAATGTGGAAACAACCTAAATGTCCATTGACACATAAATGGGTTAAAAAAATGCGGCATATGCATATGATTAAATATTATTCAGCCTTGGGGCACCTGGGTGGTTCAGATGGTTAAGCGTCTGCCTTTGGCTTAGGTCATGATCCCAGGGTCCTGGGATCGGGCTCCCATAGGGTTTCCTACCAGTAGGAAGCCTGCTTCTCCCTCTCCCCCTGCTTGTGTTCCCTCTTTCTCTGTGCCTCTCTCTGTCAAATAAATAAATAAAATCTTTAAAAACAAACAAACAAAAAATATATTATTCAGCCTTAAAAAAGAAGGAATTCCTGTGATATGCCACAACATGAATACACCTGGAGGACATTATGCTAAGGGAAATATGCCAGTCACAGAAGAAAAAATACTGTATGATTCTACTTTTAAGATATCTACAATAGTCAAACTCATGGAAGCAAATCTGGAATTTTGTTTGCCAAAGGCTGGGGACAAGGGTAATGGGGAGCTTCTAGTCAACAGGTGTAAAATTTCAGTTATGCAAGATGAAAAGTTTCTAGAGAGCTGGTGTACAACATTGTGCATAGATGTCAACACTATATTGTATATTAAATCTGTTAAGTGGGTAGATCTCACGTTAAGTGATCTTACCACAATTTTTTCTAAAAATGCCAAATAAAAATAAAAATGTTGCAGATAAAGAAGTTAAGAAAGACAATTTAAAAGGTAGTGTCTGTAAGAATCAAATACCTGCCCAAAGAAATAAGAAGAGGCTGGAGTTTGGGGGGAAATATACTTCATTGTTACTATTAGAAAACTATTAGGAAAGAAACAATAGAAAAATACAAGTACAATAGAGGAAGACAGGCTGTTGGAGCTAGAAAAAAAGAGAATTTCCATAAGAAAAACTGTTGACGGGGAGGAGTCAAGATGGTGGAGAAGTAGCAGGCTGAGACGACATCAGGCAGGAGGAAATCAGCTAGATAGCCTAACAAACCATTCCAAACACCTACGAATCCAACAGGAGATCGAAGAGAAGAAAAACAACAATTCTAGAAACAGAAAATCAACCACTTTCTAAAAGGTAGGACCAGTGGAGAAGTGAATCCAATGCGACAGGAAGATGGACCCAGGGGGAGGGGCCAGCTCCTGGCAAGCGGGGGAACAATGGAGCACAAAATCAGGACTTTTAAAAGTCTGCTGCAGGGAGGGACATAGCTCCAGAGGCTAAACTGGGGTGAAGAACTCACGGGGACAGCGTGGACTCAGGTCCCGCGGGGTCACAGAAGGATCGGGGGTGTCTGAGTGTCGCAGAGCTCACAGGTATTAGAGCGGGGAAGCCGGCTGCGGAGACAGAGCCGAGGTTTCCTAGAGCCGTGGTCTGTGACACGGGCCAGTGCTCTGTGCGAGGGGTCCCCACAAGATCCGGGGAGACTCCGACCTGGGAGAGCTCAGGGATCTACGGGGTTCGGAGGCTCCAGGTGGGACTCTGCCAGAGACAGAGATGCTTGGTCACAGGCTGGGTGAGCTCGGAGCGCTCCCAGAAGCCAGTGAGACAGGACTGATTACGCAAGATTTTCTCCAGGCGCGGCCGGAGGCTGGGGAGACAGGAGTGATTAAACGCTTTTCTCTGAAGGCTCACTGAAGACTGGGGCCCCTAGCTCTCAGCTCCTCCAAACCAGAGATTGGGAAGCCGCCATTTTCATTCCCGTCCTCCGGAACTCTACGGAAAGTGTTCAGGGAACAAAAGCTCCTGAAAGCGAACCTGAGAGGATTACTCAGCCTGGCCCATGGTAAGGGAGTTGCAATTCCGCCTGGGGCAGAGACACTTGAGAATCACTACAGCAGGCCCCTCCCCCAGAAGATCAAAGAAATCCAGCCAAGACCAAGTTCACTTAACAAGGAGAACAGCGGATTCTTATCTGGACAAAATGACAAGGCGGAAAAACTCACCACAAAAAAAAGAACAGGAGGCAGTACCGAAGGCTAGGGACCTAATCAATACAGACATTGGTAATATGTCAGATCTGGAATTCAGGACGATGATTCTCAAGGTTCTAGCTGGGCTCGAAAAAGGCATGGAAGATATTAGAGAAACCCTGTCGGGAGAAATAAAAGCCCTTTCTGGAGAAATAAAAGAACTAAAGTCTAATCAAGTTGAAATTTTAAAAAAGCTATTAATGAGGTGCAATCAAAAATGGAGGCTCTTACTGCTAGGATAAATGAGGCAGAAGAAAGAATTAGTGATATAGAAGACCAAATGACAGAGAATAAAGAAGCTGAGCAAAAGAGAGACAAACAACTACTGGACCACGAGGGGAGAATTCAAGAGATGAATGATGCCATAAGACGAAACAACATTAGAATAATTGGGATTCCAGAAGAAGAAGAAAGAGAAAGAGGAGCAGAAGGTATACTGGAAAGGATTATTGTAGAGAATTTCCCTAATATAGCAAGGGGAACAAGCATCAAAATCCAGGAGGTGCAGAGAACACCCCTCAAAATCAATAGGAATCAGTCCACACCCCGCCATCTCATAGTAAAATTTACAATTCTTAGCGACAAAGAGAAAATCCTGAAAGCAGCACGGGACAAGAAGTCTGTAACATACAATGGTAAAAATATTAGAATGGCAGCAGACTTATCCACAGAGACCTGGCAGGCCAGAAAGAACTGGCATGATATATTCAGAGCACTAAATGAGAAAAACATGCAGCCAAGAAACTTTATCCAGCTAGGTTATCATTGAAAATAGAAGGAGAGATAAAAAGCTTCCAGGACAAACAAAAACTGAAAGAATTTGTAAACACCAAACCAGCTCTACAGGAAATATTGAAAGGGGTCCTCTAAGCAAAGAGAGACCCTAAAAGTATTATCAGAAAGGAACAGAGACAATATACAGTAATAGTAACCTTACAGGAAATACAATGGCTCTAAATTCATATCTCTCAATAGTTACCCTGAACGTAAATGGGCTAAATGCCCCAATCAAAAGACACAGGGTTACAGAATGGATAAAAAAACAAAACCCATCCATATGCTGCCTACAAGAAACTCATTTTAGACCTGAAGACACCTCCAGATTGAAAGTGAGGGGGTGGAAAACAATTTACCATGCTAATGGACATCAGAAGAAAGCTGGGGTGGCAATCCTTATATCAGATCAATTAGATTTTAAGCCAAAGACTATAATAAGAGATGAGGAAGGACACTATATCATACTCAAAGGGTCTGTCCAACAAGAAGACCTAACAATTTTAAATATCTATGCCCCTAACATGGGAGCAGCCAACTATATAAACCAATTAATAACAAAATCAAAGAAACACATTGACAAGAATACAATAATAGTTGGAGACTTTAACACACCCCTCAGTGAAATGGACAGATCATCCAAGCAAAAGATCAACAAGGAAATAAAGGTCTTAAATGACACACTGGACCAGATGGACATCACAGATATATTCAGAACATTCCATCCCAAAGCAACAGAATACACATTCTTCTCTAGTGCCCATGGAACATTCTCCAGAATAGATCACATCCTGGGGCATAAATCAGGTCTCGACAGATATCAAAAGATTGGGATCATTCCCTGCATATTTTCAGACCACAATGCCCTGTAGCTAGAACTCAATCACAAGAGGAAATTTGGAAAGAGCACAAATACATGGAGACTCAACAGCATCCTTCTTAAGAATGTATGGGTCAACCAGGAAATTAAAGAAGAATTGAAAAAAACCATGGAAACAAATGATAATGAAAACACAACTGTCCAAAATCTGTGGGACACAGCAAAGGCAGTCCTGAGAGGAAAATATATAGCGATACAAGCCTATCTCAAGAAACAGGAAAGGTCTCAAATACACAACCCAACCCTACACCTAAAGGAGCTTGAGAAAGAACAACAAAGAAAGCCTAATCCCAGCAGAAGAAGAGAAATAATAAAGATCAAAGCAGAAATCAATGAAATAGAAACCAAAAAAACAATAAACAAATCAATGAAACTAGGAGCTGGTTCTTTGAAAGAATTAATTAAGATTGATAATCCCCTGGCCAGACTTATCAAAAAGAAAAGAGAACAGACCCAAATAAATAAAATCATGAATGAAAGAGGAGAGATCACAACCAACACCAAAGAAATACAAACAATCATAAGAACATATAATGAGCAACTCTATGCCAACAAATTTGACAATCTGGAAGAAATGGATGCTTTCCTAGAGACATATAAACTGCCAAAACTGAACCAGGAAGAAATAGAAAACCTGAATAGGCCCATCACCAGTAAGGAGATTGAAACAGTCATCAAAAATCTCCAAACAAACAAAAGCCCAGGGCCAGATGGCTTCCCAGGGGAATTCTACCAAACATTTAAAGAAGAATTAATTCATATTCTCCTGAAACTGTTCCAAAAAACAGAAATGGAAGGAAAACTTCCCAACTCATTTTATGAGGCCAGCATCACCTTGATCCCCAAACCAGACAAGGATCCCATCAAAAAAGAGAATTACAGACCAATATCCTTGATGAACACAGATGCGAAAATTCTCACCAAAATACAAGCCAATAGGATCCAATAGTACATTAAAAGGATTATTCACCACGACCAAGTGGGATTTATTCCAGGGCAGCAGGGTTGGTTCAACATCCGCAAATCAATCAATGTGATACAATACATTAACAAAAGAAAGAACAAGAACCATCTGATACTCTCAAGAGATGCTGAAAAAACATTTGACAAAGTGCAACATCCCTTCCTAATCAAAACTCTTCAAAGTGTAGGGATAGAAGGCACATACCTCAATATTATCAAAGCCATCTATGAAAAACCCACGGCAAGTATCATTCTCAATGGAGAAAAACTGAGAGCTTTTCCATTAAGGTCAGAAACACGGCAAGGATGTCCACTATCACCACTGCTATTCAACATAGTACTAGAAGTCCTAGCCTCAGCAATCAGGCAACAAAAAGAAAGTAAAGGCATCGAAATTGGCAAAGAAGAAGTCAAATTATCGCTCTTTGCAGATGATATGATACTATAAGTGGAAAACCCAAAAGGCTCCACTCCAAAACTGCTAGAGCTTGTACAGGAATTCAGTAAAGTGTCAGGATATAAAACCAATGCACAGAAACCAGTTGCATTTCTTTACACCAACAACAAGACAGAAGAAAGAGAAATTAAGGAGTCAATCCCATTTATAATTACACCCAAAACCATAAGATACCTAGGAATAAACCTCACCAAAGAGGCAAAGAATCTATACTCAGAGAACTATAAAGTACTCATGAAAGAAATTGAGGAAGACACAAAGAAATGGAAAAATGTTCCATGCTCATGGATTGGAAGAATAAATATTGTGAAAATGTCTATGCTACCTAAAGCAATCTACACATTTAATGCAATGCCTATCAAGATCTCATCCAATTTTTTCAAAGAAATGGAACAAATAGTCCTATAATTTATATGGAACCAGAAAGACCTCGAATAGCCAAAGGGATATTGAAAAAGAAAGCCAAAGTTGGTGGCATCACAATTCCAGACTTCAAGCTCTACTACAAAGCTGTCATCATCAAGACAGTATGGTACTGGCACAAAAACAGACACATAGATCAATGGAACAGAATAGAGAGCCCAGAAATAGACCCTCAACTCTATGGTCAACTAATCTTCGACAAAGCAGGAAAGAACATCCAATGGAAAAAAGACAGCCTCTTCAACAAATGGTGTTGGGAAAATTGGACAGCCACATGCAGAAAAATGAAATTGGGCCATTTCCTTACACCACATACGAAAATAGACTCAAAATGGATGAAGGACCTCAACGTGAGAAAGGAATCAAAATCCTTGAGGAGAACACAGGAAGCAACCTCTTCGACCTCAGACGCAGCAACTTCTTCCTAGAAACAACGCCAAAGGCAAGGGAAGCAAGGGCAAAAATGAACTATTGGGACTTCATCAAGATCAAAAGCTTTTGCACAGCAAAGGAAACAGTCAACAAAACCAAAAGACAACTGACAGAGTGGGAGAAGATATTTGCAAAGGACATACCAGATAAAGGGCTAGTATCCAAAATCTACAAAGTGCTTAGCAAACTCAACACCCCAAGAACAAATAATCCAATCAAGAAATGGACAGAGGACATGAACAGACATTTCTGCAAAGAAGACATCCAGATGGCCAACAGACACATGAAAAAGTGCTCCACATCACTGGGCATCAGGGAAATACAAATCAAAACCACAAGGAGATACCACCTCACACCAGTCAGAATGGCTAAAATCAACAAGTCAGGAAATGACAGATGCTGGCGAGGATGTGGAGAAAGGGAACCCTCCTACACTGTTGGTGGGAATGCAAGCTGGTGCACCCACTCTGGAAAACAGCATGGAGGTTCCTCAAAAAATTGAAAATAGAGCTACCTTATGACCCAGCGATTGCACTACTGGGTATTTACCCTAAAGATACAAACATAGTGATCCAAAGGGGCACGTGTACCCGAATGTTTATAGCAGCAATGTCCACAATAGCCAAGTTATGGAAAGAACCAAATGTCCATCAACAGATGAATGGATAAAGAATAAGTGGTATATACATACAATGGAATACTATGCAGCCATCAAAGGAAATGAAATCTTACCATTTGTACAACATGGATGGAACTAGAGCATATTTTGCTTAGTGAAATAAGTCAACTGGAGAAAGACAACTATCACATGATCTCCCTGATATGAGAAAGTGGAGATGCAATGGGGGTGGGGCTTAAGGTGGTAGGAAAAGAAAAAATGAAACAAGATGGGATCGGGAGGGAGATAAACCAAAAGAGACTCTTAATGTCATTAAACAAACTGAGGGGGGTGGGGGGGAGAGGGGTTGGGAGAGGGTGGGGGGGTTACATTA